>JAZKJV010009977.1:0-250706 GCA_037367405.1 Ottelia alismoides
TTTAGTGGTCTAACCATGGTCCTCAATTATGGTCCAACTCTGGAATAAGAATTAATTTGTACTCTTGTACTATGCACTTACCTCAACTCAGACGGGTGTTAGAAGACTGTGTGAGTTTCCTTTCTGGTAGCGTCGAAATCTAAAGACCGGAGTACAAGTTGAAATAAAGCTTCGAAAGGGATGGATAACTAGGCACAATTTTTCTAACACCTCAGAACTTTTACATAAACAAAAAGATTCTATATCCATAGGGGCACCACAAGATCCAAGCAGAACTACCGAAAAATCCAAATACAAAAAGCCACTACTAAATAAATATCCGACCAAAATGGTCCAAGCTTCAAGAAAACCTGAAGATCTTGGTGGAGACTCAGCTACACTGGCCAGCTTCACAAGGAGAGGTGACTACACTATCTACCCTCCAGTTTCTTTTCTCCTTCTTCTAACTTCTCCCCCATTTCAATTGTGAACACAGCGCGACAGACCTTAGAAGGAAATACCTGACTCCCCGAGGATGAGTTACTGGAGAGGAGGTTTGCATGATAGTCCGGCATTCTGGATAGGAAGAGATAAAACTTTTCACACACATGAGTCGATTGTTCAATGTTCATAGGGTATGCCTTGGGAAGAGGATTGATCTAAGATGACTTCTGAGCCGAAACTGTAACAATGATGTGTAGAACTTGAAGGTGTTGATTTTAAAATTCCTAAATCTTACAGAAGTTTTGCCAAACTAATAATCCAAAGATCGAGTCTAGTTTCATTTTTTACCTTCAGCTCATGGTCTTGGTATGGAACCCAATCTCATTTCACCTCCTGGCATTTCTTTTCTATGCTCGGGGACGAGCATGCTTTATGTATAGGGGGATGATGAATCTCATATTCATCACTCTAAATATCATTAATTAAGCTCTAATCCCTCAAAATCATTAGCATTTCTCATTTATTTAATATAATAGCATTCATGCATGTTTTTTATAAGAATTACATTTTATTACTTATTTTTCCACAAAATAAGAAGCCAAAAATCCCAGCCAAAATTGACTTGTAAATAGCCTAACTTCCCTGTTTTTTAACTCATTCATGCTAACTCCAACTGACCCAAAACCACCTCCATTGTGTGTTGGACATGCGAGCCCACGACAAGCCATTATGCATAAATGTTATTGCGAATATTATTCCCTGATCTGAAATGAAGGATAACTAATTTGCATAATAGATCCCTCTGTACAATTAGGGTTATGTACCATGGCCATCTTGATAATCAGACAATTGTTGATTCATTGATTGGATCATAGAGGCTGGTGCTTGGATGAATATCTAAAGAGTTAGATAGAGGACTCATCGAGCACCATCAAATGATTGTTAAGTGATGATCACCAGCCTGAGTAGGAGATGGCAATCCTTTATCATTTGGTTGATATTTGATCGACCTCTTGATGCATGTCCTCTGCATGGGAATAGTGATTCGGAGGTGTCAAATTAGTTGAGTCCAAGGGTTGACTTAACGAGATCGAGATAACCAAAGTCCTATGTCAAATACTGTCACGATATAGACACGCATCCACTGATTGGAGATAGATGTATTGCTATAAGTCTAAATATGTACATTTGGCAGACCAATAGGTTGATGACCTAACCAAGGTCTATACACTGGCGAGCTGGTGTGCATGTAAGGGCATATGAGTAATACGATCTCTCAAAGGGGTCATACATGTGAATCGGGAGACATGATCTCACTCATGAGGAATTGGGACCGATAAAAATTCCATGCATGGTCATCGTGCTTTGGAAGAATGACAAGAACTTGAAGGTATGATATATGCTTTGAGAAAGTATATAATCGATACTAATCCCCAATGACCAAGATTGAGAAACTTGGTGATCAAACCCTGAAGATGATAGTGTAAAATTGAACTATATCTTCAGATTAATCAAAGGTCTCCCAGTATGCAGGATATACACGTGTTAGGAATACATGAGGATGATTTGATCATAAACGATTGTATAACCATGACGCTTCCATTCCGAGGGAGTGATGAAACAGGTTTGGATTTTAGTGACTCCTCTCAGTAGAGAAGAGACCTAATCTTTATCTATGTATTGGACATTGGTCTGAATGAGATTCAGATGCAATGAGAAGATTAGGTCTACGGCTTTGATTTAATCAAGCATCTGTGGGAGGTCCATGAGATCTGGATTTGAGATGTGATCTCAATATCCAAGTCACTATATATGGAACAATACAATCACCATGTCCTTATCTCCAAGTATCTGCGGAGAAAGCCATTATTCTTGAAAGGGTTCAAGAATGATTTCATAGTTGAATTATATCTAAGCATAGATTGATAATTAAATGTGATTTAATTATCTTTATGCATGTGGATAATTATCCAATATAATTAAATGTGATTTAATTATTGTGGATAAGAGTAATGTGGATAGCAATATCTAATTATTCATAATATATTGTAAATGTGATTTATAATGTATTAGAGAGAGCTTATTATGATTTATATTTGTTAATTAATAATTGATGTGAATTGGATTCACATTGTATAATTAATTGAAAATGTAAATTATTATTTGTTTTTTTGGGTTGTGAATGTGATTCACAAATTTCCAACGTTAAGATTTCAATATTCTCAAAATAATTATGAATTATTTTTTGTAGAATAATTTACAACAAGAGTTGTTTAAATATCATGGAGATTACATAGAGATTACATGAAATCTCAAGATTGTGGAGATCCCACCCCTTCCTTATAGGGAGGGTGGACGGCCACAATTTCCCCAAGGAAATTGGTGCCCATCCACTCCAAATATGGAGAGTGGATTCTCCAACCAATTAACTCCATGTTGATTGATTTAATTTGAGATTGAATCATGTTTGATTTATCAAATATATTGAATCTAAATTAAATTATTAGTTGTTGTTTTTTTATCAACAATAATCTTGACCATTGGATTAAACACAAATCAATCTCATCCATGATTTGATGTATCTCAAAGATTGTGATCCATGGACTCCCAAAACCCTATAAATAGAGAGGCAACCTTCCTCTCTAGGGTTATGCAATTGAGATACAACTCTCTCTCTCTCTCTTTCCTTCCACACGTCGACCATCTCCTCTTCTCCAATGGTGATCGTCGACTAATCCCTAGAGGAGAAGCTTCGTCATCGCTTCGCCACCGCACGCCGCTTCGACGTTCCTCGGTTCTCCATCTTCTTTGAAGTGCTTCGCTCACGAAGAAGGTGTTCGATCTCGTGCGACGAGATCAGGAGATCACCATGCTTGGATCAACTTGTTGGATTGCGAGGATCACGCGACTCATTCCCACGCTCGCAAGTGTCTTCTCCGACGATCGGACTTGAGACTGGAGTCTCTTTTCATAGAGACTCGATCAACCACGCTACAAGAGCTATTCCTTTATACTTGATGTGGTTCTAGATGAAACGATCCGTGAATCATTCTTGGATCATGTGGTTTCATCGCATGAAAAATTTTAAAATTCCGTTGCATAGAATAACTAGTCCGACTAATCGTTCTTCGTCGTATTCGATACGACGCTCACGCATCCGTGATGCGCTTGAGATTTTTCCCATATCCTTCAAGTGGTATCAAAGAAATTTTAAGATTTTGGATACGATCCGTAAACCTAGGATGACTTGGGTTCGTTAAGGTTGCGAAAGTTTTTGTCGCATTTGATTTTCACACATCTGTTTAATGAATAAATTCGGCCCTGTTTAAAATGTTTAAACACGATAATCACTTGGATTTTGTTTCCCATTAAATAAGGAAACCATAGGATCTTATTTTACGTAATTTGGATTCCATTTGCTCGAGATATGGTTGTTTAATGAACATGTACTCACTGTTGCGGGAACTGTGAATCTTAACACGATTAATGAGTTAATTACTGTTTTGATCTCCCTAGAAATGCATGAAACATGACTTAGGTTCATCCTAAATCAAATTAGTAATCTTTGAAAACTGATTTTGTCTAATTTGAATTTTATTTGATTGAGATATGATAATTTTAGTAAGTAGGGGTCACTGCAGAAATTACATTCCTAATCAAGAACCATGTGATTGTCAAGTAGTGAAATTAATTGTTAATTTCATGAAATAATTATGGAAAATATTTGAGAAATATTTAATGATGATTATTTCCTTAATTGGCATGTCTTCAACCAATAAATTGATTTGATTTTATCTTGATCATAATTGGAAACACAATCAATCAAACTCCTTGCTTGAATAGGATTGGGAATTTGTCTAGCAAACATCCTTAATATAAAAAATATTTTGATTATTACTATATAGTATAATTCGATTGAAAAAACGATGATCATCTCAAAGTACACATTGATCTATCGGGTATTATCCATTCCTAGGTGGATATGGTGTCTAGTCGGGGAACATTGGGGTAGCGGGTCGCACCGGTTGCGGTCCGTCCCACTCCCGTCGGTACTGGCCATGACAGTAAGCATGGACTGCATAATGTCGGAGAAATCAAGGTGTATTTTTTCTAATCATTAAAATTCAAATTAATAAGTAATTTGAGATAATACCATATATGTATTCAAGTAAAACCAATCAAGTTTGTTGATTGAAATTGGATTGATAATTAATTTAATGTGATTGAGTTAATTATATCCAATTAAAAACTCTTTATTATGAATAGATGTGTATTTCTCTTGGAAGAATTAATTATATGAATATGATTCATAATAATTGATTAAAATTTGAATATGAGGTGGAGATCACATAAGTGACATCCATGGTCTCCGTCAAGGCTAAGGGTTCCGTCGCCAGATATTGTATGTAGGAGATGCATGTCCGAAGTGATAGCTCCTGCATACGATCCATTTGGATCGGTCTCTTCGCTTTTCGAAAGAGTAAGAACGTATGTGTAGTGACCCTAATATCGGGTCCTCATATTATTGGGGCGATATTGGATTGCGCGTAGCGAGTTGTATTCCTATTGATGGTTGGTTCAATTAATGACGGGTCAACATCACCTTAGGGGTGGTGAGATCAGGTGTTAAAGACCGAATTGGGAAATGCAAGTTTGACTTGCAAGGGGGAATGTGTTCCTACTTCTTTTTATTGGAGTTACATGTTCTCATATTATTGGGATGTAACATAGATAAGGAAGGAAATCTCAGATCTTGCTTGAGATATTAATGGTAAGTATATTTCTTACATTGAAAGTGATTAAGGGAATGACCTTTCAGTGTTGACAAGTCAAGACAAGTTTGATTTAAAAATTCCTAAATCAAAGTAAAATCTGTGTGTGTGTGTGTGTGTATATATACTTATATATATTTATGCAAAGTTCTTATTTCAGATAATCCTTCATTAAACCCACTCAATAATATACTTATTAATAACCAGTAAATTATCATGGATTGGATCCATGATCAAGATACTGTACTTGCAGCTGAACACATAATGTATGTGGTGTGCATGTGCAAGTTTCCTCATAATAATGGGAATGACGATTATAATAGACAATAGGACTTCAACCCTAGGGTTTGTATGTCTCTATAGTCTTGATCTCTCATCGTATGTACATCGTAATTGTCGAATAATCCTTATAAATCTAAGAAGATGTTCTGTGCATACATATGTGCTCTCTACATTTAATCATGAATAACACGGTTCTCTGTATCATGCAGAATGGTGGCTCTATAAGAGATGATGTATTTAAATTGTTTGAGTACCTACCTGAACCAATATTTTAAGAGTTTAGATGGATGTAGAAACTGATTTTTCATGTAATGTCATCATTCTACTGTCCATACTCTGGTCATTCATGATGCTTCATATTATTCATATTGTATGGATTGAATGAAGCATGTATAAATGTTGAATTACTCTTATATTGAAATTTTTTGATTTCGACATAAGAGAGAAATGGTTTGCTTATGGATAAAGGGAACACAATGGAAGCATGGGTTGGACCCAAGTAAGATAGAAAGTCAAAGAGTTGTTGTACTTCTGTGACTTCCATATGACATCCAAATAGTTGGATGAATGCCAATACTGCAATGAGTTGATGTGATTGATAGTATGACTATCAAATCTGTCTAGAATCTTTAAGAGAAGGAATCGGATAGTACATCAGAATAATCTACATATAATCATTGAAATTGACTTACTTATTTTATAAGATAAAGTCTAATAATTGTATCTCAATCTTCTAATGACACTTGCAATTGGTTGCATATACATTAGAATATTAGACATTTGATCTTAAGGTTTAAAGGTCATTTATGTTGGAATTGATGCAATTGTTGCAAAAATTTCCATTGGAACAATAGACTTCATATTTTCAGTGAGAGCCCTTAGTCTTAGAGAATGTATCTATGACCCAGATATTAGATTACAGTCATTATTTATTTCTAAATGTTGGAAATAATATGAATTCTGAATAGACCTATCAGAAGAGTTATGATTGACAATTCAGATAGCATTCTGACATCTGGAGGACTCTACTATATTAGAAAATTAATAAATGGTTCATTATGATTTCTAATACTGAAAATTTAAACTTTAAAAGCTCGATAGGAGGATGAAGATCATTTGACAATGATTTGGCATCATAATTGGACATATGTCTATTGATGAGATCAATAAACTAATAAGAGAAGAAACTTTAGAATGTCTAAAAATTAAAAATCTTACATACTTGTGAATATTGTATTCAAAGTAATAATGTCCAAAGCACCCTTCTCTGAGAATGGTATAAGATGTCAAGGTATTCAATATCTCATACATATTGATGTATGCGGATCGTCTGTATCATGATAAACATTGGTGATATGTGATATCATTAGATGATTACTTGTGATATGAGATTTCTTGCCTTCACCTTAGAAACCTTTAAAATGTTCAAAAGATTTCATAATTTTGGTTTGGAACCAAATTCTGAAGGAAGATGAAATGAAGTTGATCTAATCTAGGTAGACTATACCTATTAGATGAATTCATAGAATACCTTATGGAGATATGTCTTATCTCACTCCTCCTGATACACCTAAACTCAATAGTATTGTAGGGAGATACAATTTAATCATGTACGACATGATTCATGATTTTATAAATGATGAATTTTAGCATAATTACCTCTTAGTTTCCAGGTATATATTTGTAGTAGAAACTATAAATATATATATATAATATATCCTTACTAAGGTTACATGCAAGTAAGTTAGAATATGGCACTGGAGAGTGCTACTTCATTAGGAAAATAAAAGGATGGTATTGATGACCTACTTTATGACCTTGATATTCTTAAAGAGATGTCATCTCTGAGAACGTGATTCTTATAGGATGATTCTCTTGAGAATCAAGATGAAAATGAAGTGTAGGAACTCATTTAATATTGAAGATAATGAGGCTCCTGAAATCAGAAGTTGAAAGGATAATTAAAGATGGAGCACTAATGCCTCTTCAAATTAGTTTGAGGATGTATTCCATGTGTTGGTTAATCTGACAATGATCTTACTTCGTGGGATGAAGCTTGTGAAGATCATGACACGGAAAGATGGATGTTAGCAATAAAGTCTAAAGTATACTTCATATACAAATGTTTTATATGGACCCTCGATGATCCTCCTATATGGGTAATACCCATTAGTAAATGGATCTTCAATAGAAAGAGGGAACCTGATGAGAAGTAGAGACCCTCAAAGCACGGTTCGTAGTCATGAGCTACACACCGAAGAGAAGACATCGCTTGCGATGAGACTTGCTCTCCAGTGACCATGCATGAACCCATCAGAATATTGCTAACCCTAGCTACACAATTTGACTATGGCATCTTCAAGATGTAAGTCAAGATTTCATTTCTCTATGAATACCTCTCCGAGGATATTCACATGAAGTAGCCCCAGTGCTTCATGGTTTACGAAAGCAAGGTGTGCAAGCTAAAGAAAATCCATCTAGGGACTCGAATAAGTATCTTGTAGTTGGAACATAAGATTTGATGATATTATAAATGTTATGATTTCAAATAGAATTCTGATGTACCACATGAAGCTTAGTGAGAGTGTCAATATGTTCATAGTGCTATATGTAGATGATACCCTAATCATTTGGAATGATATAAGGATAATAATAAGTGTTTTATAGACTGGTTGTTCCATACCTAGAGGTATGATCTCAAGGATACCTCTTGGATCTTAGTTCTGAAGATGTTCAGAAGCAAAGAGAAGAGGGTATTGGGACCGTCACATTAGTAGTACACCTTGGACATGTTCCATTTTCAGGAAAATTCCAAGAAAGGCTTCCTTCCCTTAAGATATGGTATTGACCTATCTAAAGGGATATCACCTCGAAGAGTTGAGAAAGTAAATGCTAGAACTACTTACCCTTGTGCATTAGTTACAAGAAGCCGAGTGTATGCTAGATGTGTACAAAAGTTAGATATATGTCATGCAATGGGAGTAGTAAATGTTACTAAACCTACTAAGGAGATAAAACACTTGATTGCAGTGATAACAATATCTTCGAAGATGAAAAGTTTTTTGAGATAGCAATCTCAAAGTCTTATCTTCAAGAACTTAAGACTTTATAGATAGTGATATAAAAGGTCTTAATTATGGATACCTTAGGAGATAGAGATCTCCAGGAATGGGGTATTCTGATAAGGATTGTGGAAATACTTGTTATAATAATTATTAAGCTATAGTGTCAAGGACACTATAACTGACAAAATTGAGCATTGGTTGCATAAGATGCAACATTCGCATTGGATGTCAGCACTGTTACTGAGAGATATGCAAGTGCCGTAAAAGGAGTTGGTGTAGTTTCTCGGAAACAAGTGATTGATCAGCTTTCCTGGAAATTTTTTTAAATAGCCTATGATTGTCACATGAGTGCGGATTTAAATGATTAGTCCATTAATGGCTCTTTGGGCTAGTGGGAGATTGTTGGACATGCGCGCCCACGGCGAGCCATTATGCAATAAATGTTATTGAGAATATCATTCCTTGATCTGAAATGAAGGATAACTAATTTGCATAATAGGTCCCTCTGTACAATAAAGGTTATGTACCATGGCCATCTTGATAATCATACAACTGTTGATTCATTGATTGGATCATAGAGGTCGGTGCTTGGATGAATATCTAAAGAGTTAGATAGACGACTCATCAAGCACCATCAAATGATTGTTAAGTGATGATCTCCACCCTGAGTAGGAGATGGCAATCCTTTCTCATTTTGATGATATCTAATCGACCTCTTGATGTAGGTCCTCTTCATGGGAATAGTGATTCGGAGGTGTCAGATTAGTTGAGTCAAAGGGTTGACTTAACGAGATCGAGATAACCAAAGTCCTATGTCAAATACTGTCACGATATAGGCACACATCATCTGACCGGAGACAGATGTATTGCTATATGTCTGAGTATGTACATTTGGCAGACTAATAGGTTCATGACCTAACCAAGGTCTATACACCGGCGAGCTGGTGTGCATGTAAGGGCATATGAGTAATACGATCTCTCAAATTGATCATACAGGTTTACATGTGAACCGGGAGACATGAGCTCACTCATGAGGTATTGGGACCGATCAAATTCCATGCATGGTCGTCGTGCTTTGGAAGCATGACAAGAATTTGAAGGTATGATATATGCTTTAAGAAAGTATATGATCGATACCAATCCCCAATGACCAATATTGAGAAACTTGGTGATCAAACCCTGAAGATGACAGTGTAAAATTGATCTATATCTTCAGGTTGATCATAGGTCTTCCAGTATGCAGGATGTACAGGTGTTAGGAATACCTGAGGGTGATTTGATCATAAACGATTGTATAACCATGATGCTTCCATTCCAGGGAGTGACTCCCTCGGAAAAGGTTTGGATTTTAGTGACTCCTCTCAATAGAGAAGTGACATGATCTTTATCCATGTATTGGACATTGGTCTGAATGAGATTCAGATGCAATGAGAAGATTAGGTCTACGGCCCTTATTTAATCAAGCATCTGTGGGAGGTCCATGAGATCTGGATTTGAGATGTGATCTCAATATCCAAGTCACTGTACATGGAACAATACAATCGTCATGTCCTTATCTCCAAGTATCTGCGGAGAAAGCGCATTATTCTTGAAAGGGTTCAAGAATTATTCCATAGTTGAATTATATCTAAGCATAGAAAGATTGATAATTAAATATAATTTAGTTATCTTGATGCGTATGGATAATTATCCAATATAATTAAATGTGATTTAATTATTGTGGATAAGAGTAATGTGGATAGCAATATCTAATTATTCATAATATATTATAAATGTGATTTATAATGTATTAGAGAGATTGAATCATGTTTGAGAGTGGAGAGTGGATTATCCAACCAATTAACTCCATGCTTGATGATTTAGTTTGATATTGAATCTTGTTTGATTTATCAAATATATTTATTCTAAATTAAATTATTAGTTATTGGTTTTTTAACACCAACAATCTTGACCATTGGATTAAACATAAATCAATCTCATCCATTGATTTGATGTGTCTCATGGATTGTGATCCATGGACTCCCAAAACCCTATAAATAGAGAGGCACCCCTTGCTCTCTAGGATTATGCAATTGAGATACAACTCTCTCTCTCTCTTTCCTTCCACATGTCAACCATCTCCTCTTCTCCAATGGTGGCCGTCTACCAATCCCTAGAGGAGAAGCTTCGTCGTCGCTTTGCTATCGCGCCGCCGCTTCGACGTTCCTATGTTCTCCATCTTCTTTGGAGTGCTTCGCTCACAAAGAAGGTGTTTGATCACGTGCGACAAGATCAGGATATCACCATGCTTGGATCAACTTGTTGGATTGCGAGGATCACGTGACTCATCCCCATGCTCGCAAGTGTCTTCTCCGATGATCGAACTTGAGATAGGAGGTCTCTTTTCGTAGAGACTCGATAAACCATGCTACGAGAGGTATTCCTTTATACTTGATGTGGTTCTAGATGAAACGATCCGAGAATCGTTCTTGGATCATGTAGTTTCATCGCATGAAAAAATTTTTAAATTCCGCTGCGTAGAACAACTAGTCTGACTAGTCGTTCTTCGTCCTATTTGATACGACGCTCACGCATCCATGATGCGCTTGAGGATTTTTCACATATCCTTCATTGTGTACATATCACTAACAAGAATAAATGAAAAATAAAAAAATCACTAACCCAAATAAGTGGACCAAAAATCCAAACCCTAGTTCTAGGATTTCCAGGTTGAAACCCTTATATCTTCCTCATCTAGTGTCTGTTTTGATCCTACTCACTTTTGAACTAATGTGCATTCAATTACCTTCAAAACAAGACAAGTTCAAGTGAATCGGAGCTCATATGTGAAAGTTGGATTTTGGGCCTCTTTTGTACATTCGTATTTTAGCGATTCTTGAACTATTAAATTATGTACATAATTAACTCCTTGTATATTACTTCCTTCTCATTAATGTTCTTTGATGAAAGTTATTAAAATATGTAAAAATCCAAATCCAAACAATTGAGTCTGAGTGTCCACTAACAGTCTATACAAAAATCCTCTATATTATATTGTATTTTATTTCTTCTTTTTCTTAATTAATAAAAATCCAAAAAATTATATTAATGTGTAAATATTTATCTTTAATTTTATCATATTTTTCTGGATTTTTATTTGATTTAAAATTGACAAAAAATTATAAAATCCAAAATCAAGGTATTTTATGTACATGGGATACCCCAAAATTTCACTTTGTGCTAATGATCGGTTTTGGTTTTGATTCTTCATGAAAGTTGTAGATCTCATCAAGACGAGCAACTTTCTTGAAGAAACTTTTTTGATCTGAGGTCATTTACTATTTTTTATACATTTATCTTTCTATTTATTTTCCGAATTTTGTGGGGCTGACACGTGGCGGCTCCTGAGGACCAGGAAAAGACCACATTCACATGTCCATTCGGTACTTTTGCTTTCAGGTGCATGCCATTCAGGCTCTGCAATGCTTCGGGCACATTTCAGCGGTGCATGATAGCCATACTTGTCGAGATGGTGGGAGGTGAGGGGCGGCAGTGACCCCGTGGGGAGGCGGCGATTGGGAAGGGCCGAGCGGCAATGGCCGACGGCGGTTGTGCGGTCGACCACCTGCTGTGTATCCTGCACCTTTTTTATTTTGTTTCTATATTTTTTTGCTGTGTTTTTTTGTTTTAAATTTTTTAATTAATTTTTTTAACAGGAAATAAATATATACACAAAAGGGAAAAATGATAAATGGAATGGTGGAGGTGTGGGAATAATGAAGATCGTGGTGATGGTGATGATATGGTGAATAGAAAAATATGATTCTGGTGATGTGATAAAAATAAAAAGGAAAATAACAACGATGATAAAATGAAGGGAAAAATACCGACGATGGAGACGGTCTGCCTATGTTGTGCTCACGAGAGCACGATCCTCGCTCGAATCGCCGACGAGCGATGAGCTCGAGCAGCGCACGGATGTGGCTATGATGTTGGCCAAGATGCCAACGGATCTCACCTAAGAGAGGGTTGTCGTCGCTCGACTGTGGTTGCGTCGCTGTCACCGATTCAACTCGGGGAACTAGGCTCTCCTCACATAAAGATGGATCAAGTGCAAAATGAGGAGGATGAGATGTATATAAAGAGAAACATGAGAAGTTATTAAAGTGGTGGATGGGAGGTTAATAAAATAATGGGGTTGAATTAGAAGTTAGAACATATGGTGGAATGATGGAGTTGAATGGTGGTTATTGTAGAGAATGGACATTAAATAATAAAATAAATAATAAGATAAAGTAGGCTACGAAAATACAACAAATATAAAGAAGAAAAAATAGTGGAGAATTTGCAAAGGAAGACATGCAACATGTACACTTTTTTGTTTGTTTTTCTAATATATATTTTTTATCTTTTTAATAAGAGATATTTACAACAGAAAAATACAATAAAATACTAGAACCAAAATACAACACAACCATGATTTTTTGGGTTTTTTTAGTAATTAAGAAAGATAAAATAAAAAATGATGAAAGAGTAAATACATACATAATATACAACGTACATCTAGCTCCCAAAAACCCAACTTTTGCAAATGAGCTCCGATTTTAATGAAACCAATTCTGTTGGATAGATAATTTTCTAACTTGAACTTTAAAAGTGAGTTTGATGAATTTGGAGTTCATACGGAGCAATTAGGCTAGGAAGTTGGATTTTACAGCTTTTTCTCTTTGGGATCTAGGAGCATTTATTTGAGGTGAAATTTATTTTGTATTTTTATATTTTTATATACATTTTTATGAACAAGTTAGAGAAAGAATTATCGAAAAAAAGAGTTGAAATGAAATTATTAAAAATACATGAAGTTCTTGGCTATTTATAGGTGAAAAAACTCCTTTAATATTTACGCCTTTTTATTATCAATTTATTTTGTACAATTGAATATACAATAATTAGTATATTTTATTTACAAGAGTCATTTTGTTAATTTATTGATTTTATATACATTTATTTGGGATTTTACTCGGGGATTTTTCTAAAATCAAGATATTGAGATGATGAATCGTTGATTCATCACTCTTGTTGTGCAGCACTCTGTCGAGGCACATTCATCCACCAGCCGCAACCATCGAAGAAGAGACCCGAGACCCCCGCCACGTGCCACGCACGTGGGCTGGGGGATCGATCGAGGAAGACTTCCCCCTGCACATGACCCCACGTGCTTGGGGTGGAGAATTGCAAAAGAAGCCCCCGGTACTTCCAGGATCAACAAGCAGCTCCACAGGTCACGTGCATAGCACGTGACCTGGTGGGTTAATTTTAGAAGAATCCCCCAGATGTTGCCTATTAACACACTAGTCCCGCCGCCAAACGTAGCACGTGCCCCTCTAGAAATTTTGCAAGATGCCCCCCGTACTTATCAATAATTATAATATAGCCCTCCTTTGCATTTTTATTTCATTTTTATATTAGTGTAATCTTGCACCGTTACCCTTGTATTCCCCCATTGTTCTAGACCTCTACGTTACACTATTTTATTATCCAAAAATAGCATTTTGTTCGTCACTTAATTCTCAACATCCTGACATATTATGGACATTTTTTCAACTTGTGGTTAATTAATAATTAATCTTTTTTGTGGAAAACTACGTATTTTGCCCATTTTGTACTCTGATATTTATAATTGATTAACCATTGCTCTAAAAATTGCTGAAAAATCACGGATTGTAGAATTAATTATGTTTAACATTGTGCCCAAAAAAAAGAATTGCATTTGCAAGCATCATTTACCTTGTAAAAATCATTTTGTATATTTTAATATTTGATTTTAATAGGTATTAAATCTCATATTTTCGGGGTTTAGGATTTTTCTGAGGTCAATCACCTAGTGATAGATCTTGGATAATTTTATCCCTTGAAAGTAATTATGTTTAATATTTATTATTATTAAAAAATTGAAATTCACTTAGTTTACATTTAAAAATTCATAAAAAATTATTCTTGCATCCAAAAATTCAAAAACATAACAAAACATTCATTTCATCATAATTATCATCTTGGCCAAGTTTCATATTTTTCGGACATCGTTTGATCGATATTTACATTTTAGTCCCTAAAATAGGCCAAAATTGCATTTTGCATCCCTTATTGCATAAAAATACAAAAAAAGATCGCCTCGAAAACCGTACACAAACTTTGATAGAAAACTCTAGGTTGTTTTTTGCCTCATTGTTTCCGACCTTGGGACTTGACCGAGTAAAATAAACAGAAAACCGCATTTATTAAAAGTGACAAAAATTTCTTGACCGATTCCAATTGTCCGCCTACAATGAAATGACATCTTTTTAAGAGGACGATAATCCACGCTATTTAACACAAGCAATCTATGATTTGTCACCGCTCAAGTCAATCAAGACGATTTTGCAATTCACAGATAGATCAGTCAAGCGACCTAGGGGCATATTGGAGGATGTAATCGTCATCATTCAAAGGATGTGGTTCCTTGTAGATTTCATTGTCTTGGACATGGACACCTCCACACCTCTGCTCCACATCACGATTATTCTTGGTCCACTGTTCCTTCGAATAGCCAAAGCAGTAGTAGACTATGACATTGGAGATATCACTTTTATTTCCAGTGATAAAAGTTCAGATAGAGACTCTTCTAGAGCCAAAGCCAGCAAAAGTGGTATCTGTGATGAGAGAGCTCATGTCACATGAATCAGAGGGTTGCGACTTCTTGGCAGAAATTAGAGACACGAATTTGTCCCTGGACGATAAAGAAACATAGGAATTCCTCTCCATGGAGGAAGGCCTAAATAGTTGATAAATTAGATAAATGCATAAGATAATTAGTATCGGTTATAGCATGGCCACTTAGCTAATCATGCAGAACTAGGTCAAATGTCTTTGTGAAGAGGACCTAGCTTTAATTTTATTAACCTGGGAAGTCTAGGTCGAATACAAGGACACGAGCCATAATACGATTATTCGGTGTTTAATATCTATGTTAAATGATTTATAAATCATCTTGGTCAACACAATGTACAACAATTGATGCACATGAAAATGCATGCATAAATGACATAAGATGTAATTTTACAACATTTAAGTGCATGTTAGAAATTGGTGACATAATGAACAGAATGATATTACACTAGCACATGCAACTATACACATTAATATGCCCTAAAATGATCAGTCAACATAAGTAATAATTAGAATGAAATCTAGATTCAATTGAGCAATTTAATCAAAGCCAAGTTCCATTTATAATGACTACATGCATCAAAATTATCTCTTTTTAATTTATTAGTAATCATGCATCAAATCAGAGATTTAATCTTGTCATAAGAAGGAGAATCAAATGAGATTCACAATGAAACTGAAATGATTTTAATTGGACATAAGAGGATCAAGTTATTCACGATTTAGTCTATGGGCATAAATGTGATAAAAACACGAGAAACCTTAGCACAAGGTTTACAAACAGGTCTCTAGAGGGACTGAATTGCAAATATGAAAAAACTGGCTGGCGAATTTATTGAATACCCCTCCCTGCACGAGGATAAGTGTGTAATTTCTAAAACTAGCAGGGACAGCGCTGCAAAACACCCAACCCTACATGCAGAGACATGTGCGGTCCAGTTCACGATAAGCAATGTGTGGCTCAGGCCACGTGGTGATGCTTGGTTGCTTTGGCATTGGCTTAGGAATGTTCTAGGTTGCAAGTTCAGATGCATAGGCTCGAAGATGCCCGTAGCTATTGAATGGGATTAAGGGGATCTGATCCTACAGTAATTGTACGTCGAAGAGTTCATCCCTCTCCTCGGTGGTCAACGGAGAAGACTGTGCTCCGATGAGGTTGCCTAAGCTCCTTCATGACCTCTCATGCTTTCCATATGTTGGGAGAGATTTTGGGAGGCCTGGAGAATATCTCTATTGAAAGGTTGATGCATCAAGAACTCCTTATATGGTCGACGATGCGATCTTATCGGAGATGGCACATCAGAATGTCAACTTCTCAAGTTCTTCGATCATTGAAGGAAGCTATAACTGCATGTGTTAGAATAGCCAATAGCCGAAGCATATTGAAGTGTATGCGTATGAATGTGAGTGGAATGGTAGTCTGTCGAAGTCTTGAAGATGAAGGCTACGTTGAGTCTCGACCACCATGAACGGAGGAGAAGGAGGGAGATAAATGGAGATATGGGGAAGGGGTAATGGCAAGTGATGCCTCTAGTGTGCATCTCAGATGCAAGGATGAGGTCTATCCATGGCAAACTTTGAGTATAGATACATATAAAAGCTATCAAAGATTGGAGCAAACAAAAAAACACTACCTAAACATGATTACATGTATTAGAGCAGGTCTCCAAGGTGGATACAATGGCTTGGGGTGGCGTTTTCGACACCTGGTCTTTACTTCATACCCGTGTAGCAACGTTGAGAAGCTCGTCGTCCATGGAATGGACGTGGAGATGCTCTTCCTCTTTCAAGGGTCTACACCGGAGTAAAGCTCCATTATTTTGATTCTCTCCTTCGATCTTCATGTCACGAAGTAAAGGCGAGCTCTAGAGATACTCGCGTAAAGGTGGATAACTGCCGCACAAGGCGGCAGTGGAGTATTTGAAGAAGAAAAGGTGGTAGAAGTTATGACCCATGCTGTGGTTTCAACCTCTGCCCATTACCATGAAGGTTAGGGTTAGGTTTAGATGATAGGCCAGTGTGGAAGTGGTTGTGTGACGAAGGGGTTGGAGGTTGCAGTTGATTAGAAGGTGATAGGAGGCAGTTGATATAAATTAGAGAAGAGAGGTGGTTGGAGGCGGTTCACAGAGTGGAGAGGCAACTGGCGAGAGATTGAAGGCAATATCCGGACCATTGGATTAAAGATTCATTGGCCCAAATTTGGGTGTAAGTAGATGGATTAGATCACATCTCATGGATCTGATTGATCGGTTTAGAAGAAGGCACAAAAGAGCATATAGGATTAAAAGAATTGGTCAGATCTAATGGTCAGGAGATGAAGTCGCTGGCACAAGGAGAACGGGCCACGTGGGCAGATGTGGAGATGCCACGTGGCCCAATCAAAATTAATTAAAAAATCATAAAAGGAAAGATATTTAGAAATAAAACAGTTAAGAGTTGAAACAAGAAAATTGATGAACATGAAAGTTGTAGATCTCGATGAGATCAACAGCTTCCATGTTGAAGTCAATGAGAGGAAATGTCATCTATACATAAATAAAATTTAAACAAGTAATTAAAACAATAAAAACCCCTTTTCTTTTATTTTCTTTCTCATTTTTTTTATTTTTATTATATTTTAGGTTATATTAATTATGTACAATTTTATCTTATTTTTATTTGATTTTTAATAGAGAAGAAACATATAAAATAATAACACATAAATAGGGTTACATAATGTAATATAATTAGGGTTAATTATTTACAGCACATCAATTATAATTAGAGTTAATTGTCAATGAATCTTTTTGAACTACTTAAGCAAGAGAGATCAATATATTAAATTATGCTGATAAATCTGGAAGTTATCTCCATCCTATACTTAAGCTAAGCTCGTCCTCGAGCTAATAAAAAATGAATTAGGGAGTGAACTTAATTAATAAGATCCCTGACATGTGTGTGTGTGAGTATACAAGGCTCGATTTGATCTAGAACACCAGCTTTTGAAATCCTTAGACTCTAAGTTGATCCATGTGTTAATCAAAAGGAATTCAACTCCTCTAATTGTCAGACTCTCAATGTACATATAAATAAGAAGTATGACTTAGTGTTGACTTCACTCATAAGAGTAGACTCTCGATATCATCAAAATTTTCAATATATGAAGCTCTCCCTCAACACTAGTGAATAAATATAGTATTGTGTCATTCCGCCGTCTCTTTAGTTTGTCATACTTCCAAGGTGTAGATGGAAGGCCAGGTTATGGAGAATATAGGATTGTGTACTTATTTTCACTTCCTCTCATTGGAACATGATTCTCTCGAGTCTAATACTCAACACATTTGTATATTTTAAGTTCCAGTCACTGTGTTCATCAAAAGAGATTGGGCCGTCTGCACTTGTTTTCCTGGGAATACATCAGGGAGCATCTTATTAAAGTATCTAATATACTTGCATCCAGACTTGCAACGCTAACGATGCAAAGCCCTTTTTGATATACTAGCCCATCTCATACAAGCCTAATATTTGGTCCAAGTGGACACTTAAAAAGTTGGGAGTGCTCGCCTTGAATATAAGCTCATATGATGTAGGTTTGTAATGTAATGAGATTTTCATCACTTTCATCATTTTTCGTGAGGGAACTTTCCTTCTTTTTGGCTAGCTCCACTGCTTTTACCAAAGATTGGTGCACATTGATCAACTTATTAATTATATGTCATCACACCCTAGCACTTTAGGTCAAAGTCAAGAGATAGTATGAGACCCATGTTCCATACTGGCTAAGATGCTGACACTCAAGTTTCATGAAGCCATCATTAATTTTATCACATCCCCGAGCATCATATAGATCAAGTCCAAACTCAAGCGTCAAATACCAGTCTCCTTAGTGATACCTCGACTCATCTCAATTATGATTGTAGTTGTGTATGTAAGTGATAATCACATTTTTTAAGGGAGATTAAGCATGCAATATAGCACATATATCTTGTAACCAGAAGAATGTGAGTTTTTAAGTTTAAGATCCTAATGATTAAGAAAATTTAACTTCAAATATCTGGCCTTCTTAAACCAAGTGTTAAAGACCATCTCAAGCCTTGAGTGCATAGTAGAAATGTTAGGGGAGAACATCAATTAATAAGTCAATCTTTTTGTAAATTTTTTTATTTTATATTTTTTTATTTTAACTAGGTTAGAGATTTAAGTAATTAATTATACTCAATTACACTTTTAGCGTTGAAAAGATTTTTAAAAGCTTTTTACAAACATTGTCACATATTATAGAAAATTTTCAAACATTTTAAAAAAATTCAAAACAAGTAAAACTCCATTTTTTCAATCCTCACTAAAATATTTTTCAAAACAATGTCACATAAATTTAGGTTTTTGAAATATTTTACAAATGATTTTCCAAAACATGTCAATCCATATTTTCATAAACCACGTATAACATTTAAAAACCATATCAAATATGTATATAATTTCAAAATTATTTTCAAAAATATTTATACAAAAATTAGTTCCAAGAATATAATATGAATCCCTAGCCCAAAAATTTTGAAAAAAAAATAAAAAAATGAGCTATGGCTAAAGTATATAAGTAATATATATGGTACACCACCCTACACATAGTTTTTCTATGTCCTCATGGCACAAAGTGATATGAAGCCATAGCTCATGCTAAATATAAAGAGATAAACAAGAACTGAATCCAAAGGCACGTGTGGATGATGAGTAAAAATAATTAGTTAGAAGAAGACTGGGATTCGGTTCCCTAATACTTAAGCTGAGAAATAGCTTAAGTGAATAGATGATACAAAGATAAGGAACCCGAGGTAAACAATCAGTTGTCATGGCATCCCCCATATACTTCGACTGAAAATAAGAAAAATTATAATGAATAGAAATCTAAGGGAGGGAGGGATTAGGTATATCTAAATCTCAAGATGAAAGAATCTGAGGGGATGAAAAATGGAGCCTAATGTCTCGAGAGGTTTTAGAAGAGTCAAACATGATCAAACAAACCTAATTATTTCATCAACACATATAATGAAGACCGAAAAATATGGTATAATTATCTTGTCTCTTTTATTAGTGATAATCCATAATTCGAATCCATTACGAGTAGGTTTAAGTAGGATTTGGGTACTATCCTATGGATGTGTCCTCATCTCTCAAAATGTAAAATAATCCTACAAATAAGAGGGGATTGCTCTCCCAATACAAGGTTGATTTTTAGTTCCATTTTAATTAAGTCAGCTTGCATTAATAGTCCCATTTTTAGCAATTAGGCCATCACTTCGTTTAATCAATATAAGCACATAAAGCATTGTCTACTGTCCACTACCATTTCCTTTTAGATCCTAGGTGATAAAACTATTGGACATGCGAGCCCACTGCGAGCCATTATACAATAAATATTATTGAAAATATCATTCCATGATCTAAAATGAAGAATAACTAATTTTCATAATAGGTCCCTTGGTACAATTAGGGTTATGTACCATGGCAATCTTAATGATCATAAAGTTGTTGATTCAATTGTTGAATCATAGAGGCTGGTGCGCGGATGAATATCTAAAGAGTTAGATCGAGGATTCATCTAGCACCATTAAATGATTATTACGAGTTCATCTCCGGCCTGAGGAGGAGATGGCAATCCAGCCTGAGGAGGAGATGGCAATCCTCTCTCTGGAGGTTGATATCTAACTGATCTCTTGATGCAAGTCCTCTGCATAGGAATAGAGATTCGGAGGTGTTAGATAAGTTAGATCAAAGAGTTGACTTAATGAGATCGAGATAACCAAAGTCCTATGTCGTATGCTGTCACGATATAGGTACACATCTTCTGACCGGAGACATATGTGCTACTATATGCTTGAGTATGTACATTTGACAAACCAATAGGTTGATGACCTAATCAAGGTCTATATACCGACGCTGGTGTGCATGTAAGGGCATATGAGTAATACGATATCTCAAAGGGATCATACGGGTCCATTACTGAACCAGAAGACATGAGCTCACTCATGAGATATTGGGAAGAGACAAATTCCGTTCACGATCGTCTCGCTTGGGAAGCTTGACTGAATTTGTAGGTTTGATATATACTTTTGGAAAGTATATGATCAACATCTGGGTATGATATATGCTTTTGGAAAGTATATTATCGATACCAACTCCCAATGATCGAATGAAAAACTTAATGATAAAACTCTGAAGGAGACAGTTCCAAAAGAGATCTAAAACTTCGGGTTTGTTCTTGGTCTTCCAGTATGCAGGATGTACAGGTATTAGGAATACTTGAGGGTGATGTGATCATAAACGATTGCATAACCATGATGCTTCCATTCCGAGGGAGTGATGAAATAGGTTTGGATTTTAGTGATTCCTCTCATGGAGACCTGATCTAATCTAAGTCCAAATGTTGGACATTGATCTGAATGTGATTTAGATACAATGAGAAGATTAGATCTACAGCTTTGATTTAATCAACATCTATGGGAGGTCCGCAAGATATAGATTTGAGATGTGATCTCAATATCCAAGTCACTATACATGGAACAAAACAATTGCCATGTCCTTATCTCCATGTATCCGCAAAGAAAGCACATTATCCTTGAAAGAGTTCACGGATAATTTCATTGTTGATATGTATATCCGAGCATTGAGAAAATTTATAATTAAATGTGATTTATCATGAATAATATGAATTTGATTCATATTATAAGAAGAGTTATCTGAGATAATTGAATGTGATTTAATCAACAAACATCTAAATAATGTGAATGTGATTCATATTATTTGGGCACATGAGAATAGAGATGCAAGATGTTTAAATGTGATTTAATTAACTCGGATATGAATAATGTGGATCGCACTATCCATATTAGTCATATATATTATAAATGTGATGTATAATATATAATAGAGAGCTATTTGTGATTTATATTTGTTAATTAATTATTGATGTGAATTGGATTGACATTGGATAAGTAATTGAAAATATATTTACATTTTGTTTTGGGATGATGTGATTCACTTTTTTTCCAATGGTAGGATCGTAAATTTCACATGATAATTATGAATTATTTTTGTGAAATAATTTACAACAATTGTTGTTGTAAATTTTGCAGATATCAAGAGATAATGGGATCTCATGAGATAATGAGATCTCATGAGATGATTGGTGGTCGTCCCCCCTTTTAGGGGATGTGGTTAGTCTCCTCATTATCTCCAAGACTATCCAATTGATTTGATTTGAAATTAACTTATATTGATTTAATTTAAATTAAATTAAATTTTGTTGTGTTTTTACAATAAGATCATAGCCATTGAACGAAACACGTATCAATCTCACCCATTGATTGTGATGTCCATGGATTGTGATCCATGGACTCCCAAAACTCTATATAATAAGAGGCACCCCTTGATCTTTGAGTTACATGATTACAACATATGCTCTCTCCCTTTCTCTCTACACATCATTTCTCTTCCTCTCTCTCATTGTGGTCGTCCACCATGGAGCCATCGAGAGAGTCGCCATCTCCACAGTTTCGTCGTTATGTTGTCAGAGTATTTTGCTCGTGGATCTCCATCTCCTTCAGTGCACCTTGCTCGTAAAGAAGACATCGGATCTCGTGTGATGAGATCAGAAGATTCATCACTTGGATCATCAACATGCATTGCGAGAAGGATACGTCTCATCAACGCGCTCACAAGCATCTCCTCCGTCGGATCGGACTTGAGACAAGAGGTCTCTTTATTTAGAGACTTGATCGCAACCACGCTGTAAGACATAACCATAATACTTATTGTGGTTTATATGAAATGATCTGAGAAATGTTATTGGATCATATGGTTTCATCATTTTAAAATTTTTTAATTCTATTGCCCGGAGCAACTAGTCCGACTAGTCACTCCCGAGCGCATTCGATGTGATCCTCACGCTTCTATGATGCACTTAAGGATCTTCCAATATCCTTCACGTGGTATCGGAACCTTAGGTCAGAGGTTTTGTATACAATCCATAAACCTAAGAAGACTGGGGTTCATAAGGGATTGTGAAAATATATCGCATTTCAATTTTCGCAGCCATGTTTTGTGATAAATTTCATCCCTCTTTAAAATATTTAAACACGAAACTATCATTGATAATGTTTCCCATTAAATAAGGAAATCATGGGATTTGAGTTTGCGTAATTTGGATCCGTTTTCTCAAGTTATGATCATTTTAATGACCATATATCCACTATTTCAGGGATGGCAAATAATGACATAATTAAGGAGTTAATTACTATTTTAAAATGCTTTGTAATGGGTGTTTATCACTTGAATTATATTTTAAATCAAATTAGCAAACTTTAGAAATTTATTTTGCTTAATTTGGATTTAAATTGATTGATATATGTTAATTTTAGTAAGTAGGGATCACTGTTGAAAATTACATACTCGATCATGAACCTTATGATTATCATTTAAGTAACATGTGAAATCAATGGTTAATTTCCTGAAATAATTATGGATAATATTTGTGAAATATTTGATAATAATCATTCCCTTAAATAACAGTGACTCAACCAATAAATTAGTAGATATAATCTAGATCACCAATTTGTTATTTGATACACTTTCATCAAACATGTTAGTTGAATGGATTTTGGGAATTTGTTTAGCAAGTTTCTTTATAATCTAAATGGTTTTTATTATTACTATATGGTATAAATTAGGTTGAAAACTTGATGAACATCTCAAGTACACAATGGTCAATTTGGCATTATTCTTTCCTGAGGTGTATATGGTGTTTAGTCGGGGAGCATTGGGGTAGCAGATTGCACCGTGGGCGGTCTGTCCTACTCCCGTCGGTACTGGCCATGACAGTAGATAGGGACGGTATGATGCAGGAGAGATTACAGTGTATTTTTTTCAATTATTAAAATTCAAATAATACGTACTTTGAGATAATACCATCCTTTCAAGTAACAATCAAGTTCGTTGATTGAATTGGATTGATAATTGATTTAATGTGATTAAATTGGTTATATCCAGTTAAAAACTCTATTAGGAATAGATGTGTATTTACCTTAGAATAATTAATTATGTGAATATGATTCATAATAATTAATTAAAATTTGAATATGGTGGAGGATCACATAAGTGACATCCATGGTCTCCTGTCTAGGTGAAGGGTTCCATTGATTGGATTATATGTAGGAGACGCTTGCCCGAAGTGACAGATCTTGCATACAAGTGCATATGGATCGGGCTCTTTGTTTATCTAAAGAGTAAGGTTGTATGCATAGTGACCCCAATATTGGTTCCTCATATTATTGGGGTGATATTGGATTGCACATAGCGAGTGCTAATCCTATTGACGGTTTGTTCAATTAGCAACGGGTCAACATCACCTTAGGGGTAGTGGGCTCGGGTATTAAAGACCGAATTGGGAATGCAAGCTGGACTTGCAAGGCAGAATGTGTTCCCGCTTCTTTTTATCTAAGTTACAGTATCTCATATTATTGGGATGTGACAAAGATAAGAAATGAGATCCCAGATCTTGTTGAGATATAATGGTAAGTATATCTCTTACATTGAAAGTGATGAAGGGAATGAACTTTCAGTGTTGACAAGGCAATACAAATTTGATATACAAATTCTTAAATCAAAGTAAAATATTTATATATATTTATATGTATTTATGCAAATTTATTATTTCAGACAATCCTTCATTAAACTCACTCAATGGTAACCAGTAAGTATCATGGATTGGATCCATGATCAAGATATTGTACTTGCAATCAGACACATAATGTATGTGGATGCAATGTGCAATTTTCCTCATAATAATGAGGAATGACAATTAAATAAAAAATAGGACTACAACCCTAGGGTGTGTATGTTTTTATATTCTTGATCTCATTGAATGTACTTTGGAAGTGACATGTCGATGATGATCGCAATTTGTCAAATAATCCTTATAAAATCGAAGAAGATGTTTTTGACAAACATATGTGCTCTCGACATTTAATCGTGAATGACATGGTTCTTTGCATTATGCAGAATGGTGGCTCTATAGGAGATGATGTGTTCAAAATGTTGCGTACCTACCTGAACCTATGTTTTGAGAGTTAAGATGTATGTAGATATAATGAGTGTCATCATTCTGTTGTTTGTACTCTAGTCATTCATGAAGCTTCATAATATTCACATTGTATGAATTGAATGAAGCATGTATAAATGTTGAAATAGTCTTATATTGAAATCTTTCGAATTTAATATAAGAGATCCTTTGTCTTAAGCAATGGTTGTTTATAGATGAAGAGAGCGCAATGGAAGCATGGGTCTAACCCATGTGAGAAGGAAAGTCAAACAGTTGTCTATACTTCTGTGACTTCCATATGACATCCAAAGAGTTGGATGAATGCCAATACTGCAATAAGTTGATGTGTTAATAGTATGACTATCAAGTCTATCTAGAATCCTTAGAGAAGGACTCGGATAGTGCATCGGAATAATCTACATCTATATATAATCATTGAAATTGACTTTCTTATTTGATAGGATCAGAGTCTGATAATTATTTCTCATTCTTCTAATAACACTTGCAATTGGTTGCATACGTATTAGAAGACTGGAATTTGATCTTCAAGTTTAATAAGTCATCTACATGAATATTGATGCAATTGTTGCAACAATCTTTATTGGATAGATAGACTTCATATTTTCAGTGGGAGAGTCATCAGTCTTGGAGAATATCTCTATGACCTAGATATTAGAATACACTCATAGTTTATTTCTAAATGTTGGAAATAAACATGATTCAGGAATAAACCTATCATAGAGAGTTATGATGGATATATCTCAGATAGTAATCTAACATATAATGGACTCTACTAAAATAGAAAATTAATGAATGGTTCATTAAGATTTCTAATACTGAAAGTTAAATCTTATAAGATCAATAGGAGGATGAAGATCATTTGACAATGATCTAGCATCAAGCCTTGGACATTTGTATGTTGATTTGATCAATAGACTAGTAAGAGATGAAGCTTTAGAATGTCTAAAATTTCAAAACTTACATACTTATGAATATTGTATTCAAAGTAAAATGTCCAATACACCCGTCTCTGGGTATGGAGTTAGATGTTGAATTATTCAAGATCTCATACATATTGATGTATGTGGATCATCTATATCATAATAAACATTGATGATATGATATATCATGCGATGATTTTGTGATATGAGATTTCTTCCCTTCACCTTAGAAACCTTTGAAATGTTCAAAGATTTCACAATTTTGGTTTAAAACAAAAGTTTGAAGGAAGATGAAATGAATTTAATCTGACCTAGGTAGCAAATACCTATTAGATGAATTCATGGAATACCTTATGGAGATATGAATATCATTCCTATCTCACTCCACCTAATTCACCTAAACTCGATAGAGTTGTTGGGAGATACAATTGATCTTGTATGACATGATTTGATCAATGATGAATCTTAGCATAATCACCTCTTAGTTTCCAGGTGTATATGCAGTAGAGACTACAATATATATCATTACTAAGGTTCCTTGCAAGTAAGCTAGAATATAACACCAGAGAGTGCTACTTCATTAGGAAAATAAAGGATCGTATTGGATACCTACTTTATGACCTTAAGATTCTTAACATATCTCATCCTTGCGAATGTGATTCTTAAGATGAAACTCTTAAGAATCAAGATGAAAATGAAGTAAAGGAACTCATCTAATCTTGAGAAGATTATGAGGCTCATGAAAGAAACTAAAAGGATAATTAAAGGTGAGACACCCATACCTATGCAAATGGTTTGAGGATGTATTCTATGTGTTAGAGAAATCTTACAATGATCTAACTTCATGTGATGAAGCCTCTAAAGATCATGACATGGAAAAATGGATGTTAACAATAAAGTCTAAAGTATACCTCATATACAAGTGTTGTATATGGACCCTCGAGGATCCACCTATATGGGTAAGAGCCATTAAGGTGTAAATAGATCTTCAAGAGAAAGAGGGAACCTGATGAGAAGATAGGGACCTTCAAAGCACGACTCATATCCTCAAGATATACACCGAAGAGAAGACATCGTTTGCGGTGAGACTTTCTCTTCAATAACCTTATTTAAACCCATCAGAATATTTCTAACTATAGCTACACAACTTGACTATTACATCTTCATGATGGAAGTCAATATTGCATTCCTCTATGAATTCCTCTTCGAGGATATTCATATGAAGTAGCCCCAAGGCTTCATGGTTAAGGAAAGAAAAGTGTGCAAGTTGAATAACTCCATCTATGGACTCAAATAAGCTTCTTAGTGGAACATAAGATTTTATGAAATTATAAATGTTATGATTTCAGAATGATCTTGATGAACCATGTCAAGCTTAGTGAGAGTGTCATTATGTTCATTGTGCTGAATGTAGATGATATCCTCATCATTTGGAATGATATAAGGATAATAATAAGTGTTTTATAATATATTTATTCCATATCTTGAGATATTATCTCAAGGATACCTCTTAAATCTTAAGTCTGAAGTTGTTCAGAAGCAAAGAGAAGAGGGTACTAGGACCATCACATTAGTTGTACACCTTGGACATGTTTCATTTTCTGTAAATTTCCAAGAAAGGCTTCTTTCCCATAAGATATGGTACTGACCTATCTAAAGGGATAGCACCTCAAGGAGTTGAGGAAGTGAATGCTAGAACTATTTGCTCTTATGCATCAGTTACGAGAAGCCAAGTGTATGCTAGATGTGAACAAAAGTCGTATATCTGCCATGCAGTTGGAGTAGTAAACTATTACTAATTCTACTGTGGAGATAAAACACTTAGTTGCAGTAATAACAATATCTTCAAATATTACAAGACTTTCGAGATAGTGATCTCTAAGTCTTATCTTCAAGAACTTAAGACTTTATAGATAGTGATCTAAAAGGTCTTACTAGAGATACCTTAGGAGATAGAGATCTCCAGGAATAAGGGCATTCTAATAATGAATATGAAAATACTGGTTATAATAATTTTTAAGATATAGTGTCAAGGACACTATAACTGGCAAAATCGAGTATTGGTTGCATAATATGCAACATTAGCATTGGTGTGAGCACTTCTGCTGAGGGATATGCAAGTGTCGTAAAAGTACTTGGCATAGTCTCTTGGGAACAGAGTGACTGATTAGCTTACGTGGCTATTTTTCTAAATAGCCTATGATTTTCACATAAGTGTGGGTTTAAAGATTAGCCCATTAATGGCTCTTTGGGCTAGTGAGAGATTGTTGGACATACGAGTCCACGACGAGTATTGCAAATATCAGTCCCTAATCTGAAATGAAGAATAACTAATTTGCATAATAGGTCTCTTAGTACAATTGAGGTTATATACCATGGCCATCTTAATGATCATACAGCTGTTGATTCAATTGTTGAATCATAGAGGCCGGTGCTCGGATGAATATCTAAAGAGTTCGATCGAGGACTCATCGAGCATCGTCAAATGATTATTAAGAGATCATCTCCAACCTGAGGAGGAGATGGCAATCCTCTCTCTGGAGGTTGATATCTAACCGACCTCTAGATGCAAGTCCTCTACATAGGAATAGAGATTCGAAGGTGTTAGATAAGTTAGGTCAAAGAGTTGACTTAACGAGATCGAGATAACCAAAGTCCTATGTCGTATAATGTCATGATATAGGCACGCATCCTCTGACTGGAGATAGATGTGTTACTATATGTCTGAGTATGTACATTTGGTAGACCAATAGCTTGATGACCTAATCAAGGTCTATATACCGATGCACTGGTGTGCATGCAAGGGCATATGAGTAATACGATCTCTCAAAGGGGTCATACGGGTTCATTAATGAACCGGAAGACATGAGCTCACTCCTGAGATATTGGGAAGAATTAAATTCCGTGCACGGTCGTCTCGCTTGGGAAGCTTGACTGAATTTGTAGGTTTGATATATACTTTTGGAAAGTATATGATCAACACATGGGTATGATATATGCTTTTGGAAAGTATATGATCGATACCAACTCCCAATGATCGAATGAGAAATTTTATGATAAAACTTTGAAGGAGACGGTCCAAAAGAGATCTAAAACTTCATATTTGTTCTTGGTCTTCTAGTATGCAGGATGTACAGGTATAAGGAATACCTGAGGGTGATGTGATCATAAACGATTGTATAACCATGATGCTTCCATTCCGAGGGAGTGATGAAATGGGTCTGGATTTTAATAACTCCTCTCATGGAGAAGTGATCTAATCTTGGTCCAAATGTTGGACATTGATCTGAATGTGATTCAGATACAATGAGAAGATTAGATCAATATCTTTGATTTAATTAAACATCTAGGGAGGTATGCAAAATATGGATTTGATATTTGATCTCAATATCCAAGTCACTATACGTGGAACAATGCAATCGCTCTGTCCTTATCTCCGAGTATCCGTGGAGAAATCACATTATCCTTGAATGAGTTCATGGATAATTTCATTGCTGCTATGTGTATCCGAGCATTGGGAAAATGATAATTAAATTTTATTTAATTATCATGAATAATACGATTTTGATTCATTTTATAAGGAGAGTTATCTAAGATAATTAAATGTGATTTAATTATAAAATATCTAAACAATGCGAATGTGATTCATATTATTTAAGCACATGAGAATAGAGATCCAAGATGGTTAAATGTGATTTAATTATCTTGGATATGAATAATGTGGATAGCACTATCCATATTAATCATATGTATTATAAATGTGATTTATAATATATAAGATAGAGCTATTTGTGATTTTTATTTGTTGATTAATTATTGATGTGAATTAGATTCATATTGGATAATTAATTGAAAATATAATTTACATTTTATTTTGGGATGTAAATGTGATTCACATTTTTCCAATGGCATGATCGTAAATTTCACAAGATATTTTTTATTTCTATGAATTAAATTACAACAATTGTTGTTGTAATTCTTGGAGATATCATGAGATAATAGGATCTCATGAGATAATGAGATCTCATGAGATGATTGGTGGTCGTCCCCCCTTTTTAGAGGATGTGGTTAATCTCCTCATTATCTACAAGACTAGTGACGAGTCGCTAAATATGACATTTAATTCGATCAAGTTGTAGTATGTGTACTTAGCTATTCGGTCAGAACCGAGAGAAGGATCTCCGTGAAGAGTGTCTCGGCTTTAATTTATATCCCGGGCAAGTCCGGGGTCGAACACATGGAGGCAAAGGAACAACTTGGGTTTAATTTGAAAATAAAGATCTATATTTCCAAGTGGTATTTTTTTTAGATTTTTTTAATACAAAAACAAAGGTGAAAGGCAAATGCAAGTGAATTACGACACTAAGAAAGCATACAACAAGGCCAAATTAATTTTAATGTCAAATTAGTCCAATTCAGCTAAATTATATTTTTACTAGAATCCTAACCCAGTGATGAACACAAAACACATTTTTTAGAATTTTAGGGGTTAAAATGCAATAACTAAAAATGCACACTTTTTATGGGTTTTTTCGCAATTTATCACACAAACAGAAAGCAAAAATTATGAAAACATTACTGGAACTAAAACATGCTGCAAGGAGACTACCCGTAATTTTTTTGGAATATTTTGACAAGATATCATTTTTTTATGTATTTTTTAGTGAAAATAGAGTGGTAATGAGTAATTAATTTCTATTAAATCCATGTTATCAAATTAGTGAGAGCAAATTATCTCAAATAAATATTGTCATGTAGAATCCAGGAGATTTGAAATTTCGCAAAAAGGATATACGTGGATTTAATTAAAAATCAAATACTAAAAACACTCTACAATTTATTTCAGTCACAAGACATCTCCATTTTAGATGCAATTTGGACAGTAAGTGCATCACATATCAAGGCATCATATATATTTTTTGTGGAATTTTTAGAGCAACCTTGTATGAGATATAATTTTAAGAGTCCAGAATGGGTAAACTATGCAAAATTTCAGTTGAACAATTTTAGTTAATTACCCATGACTCACAAAAATATAAATAAATAGTCAAAATGTAGACAACTAGTTGCTCATCATAGAGACATTTTTCATTGAACAAAAAGATGCATAAATGATGTCCAAATTAACGCATGAACATAGGGTTATCCGTGCAAAACAGAAACTGAAATTACAAAGCAACTTATGTACAGGGACATAATTGTAATTACGAAAACTTGGGAAATAAAAGATGTAATTTTTACAAATAAAAAAATAAAAGAGAAAACACCTTCTTCTTCCTCTGGATACGGTGGAGATGAACCCAACAAAGGAGGTGGTCGGGGCCTTCGTCGGCGGAGGGCGGCGACCTGTGGAGGGGCGGAGCGCGGAGGCGCGACCGCGGTGGGCGGTGGAGGGCTCCAACGGCGAGGGGAGGGGGGGTCGGTTGCGGCTGTGGGCGCGGTGGTGAAGAGGGCGGCGCCGCGTCGGTGGCGGCGTGACGGAGGCCAGCGGCGCGTCCGCAAGGATGGCCGGCGGCGCTGCCGCTGGCGTGGAAAGGTTGAGAGGCCACCGGCGCGGCGGAGTGGGTCGGCGGCGGAGAAGAGGCGGAGTGGGGCGGCGGTGTTTGCTGCTCCACCCGCCTGTGCGGTTGTTTTTTTTTGTTTTTTTTATTTTTTTTGAAATTTTTTAGTGTTGTAATAAAAATTTTTTGTTTAAATTGTTTTATAATTTTTTTAATTTTGTTTAAAACAGGGAATGAACATGATGAGAAAAGAAAAAAAATGATGATGGTAATAAGATGGAGTAGAAACAAATGGGAGATGGTGGTGATATGATGTGTTAAAAAAATTGCAAAAATGACAATATGATGAAGGGAAAATTTACCTACGATGGTACGGTCGCCTATGGAGTGCTCTCGTAAGCACGGTCTTCGCTCAAATCGCCGGCGTGCGATGAGCTCGAGCAGCGCGCGGTTGCGGCTACGATGTTGGCCAAAAAGCCAACGGATCACATCGGAGAGAGGGTCGTCGTTGCTCGACCGCGGTTGCGTCGCTGTCACCGATTCAACTCTGGGAACTTGGCTCTCCTCACATAAAGATGGATCAAAGGCAAATTGAGGAGGATGGAATGTATATAAAGAGATGGAAAAAATGGAAGCTAGAATTAAGATGGAGTGGGATGGAGGTTAATAAAATGGTGGAGTTGAATTAGAAGTTAGAAAAATGGTGGGGTTGAATGGAGGTTGGTGGTAGAATGAGTTGAATGGTGGTTATTGTAGAGAATGTATAATAAATAAATAAATGAAATAAAGTTGGCTACTTTAATTACAATAGAATAAAAAAGAAGAAAATAAATAGTGGAGAATTTACAAGGGAAGACAAACAACATGTACACATTTTTTTTACTTTCCTAATATGTATTTTTTGTCTTTTTAATAAGAGATATTTACAATGACAAATACAATAAAATACTACAATTAAAATATAACACAATCATGATATTTTTGTATTTTTAGTAATAAAAAAGGAAGAAGGAATGAATATGTACATAATATACAATGTACATCTAGGTCCCAAAACCCAACTTTTACAAATGAGCTCCGATTTTAATGAAACCACTTCCGTTGGATAGATAATTTTCTAACTTGAACTTTAAAAGTGAGTTTGGTGAATTTGGAGTTCATACGGAGCGGTAATTTGGCTTAGAAGTTGGTCTTTACGGCTTTTTCTCTTTGGGATCTAGGAGCATTTATTTGAGGTAAAATTTGTTTTGTATTTTTGTATTTTTATATACATTGATATGAACACTTTGGAGAAAGATTTAGCCAAAAAGGAGTTAAAATGAGTTTATTAAAAATACATGAAGTTTTGGGCTATTTATAGGTGAAAAACTCCGTTATTTTTGTGGCTTTTATAGTTAAATTATTTTGTACAATATAATATACATTAATTAGTGTATTTTATTTAGAAGAGTCATTTTGTTAATTTATTGATTTTATGGACATTTTTATGGGATTTTACTCGAGGATTTTGCTAAGATCAAGATATTAAGATGATGAATCGTGGATTCATCAACTAGCCAATTGATTTGATTTGAATTCAACTTATATTGATTTAATTTAAATTAAATCAATTGTTGTTGTATTTTTACAATAAGATCATAGCCATTGAAAGAAACACAAATCATCTCTCCCATTGATTGTGTGATATCAACGGATTGGGATCCATGGACTCCCAAAACCCTATATAAGAAGAGGAACCCCTTGCTCTTCGTGTTATACGGTTACAACATATGCTCTCTCCCTCACTCTACACATCATCTCTCTCCCTCTCTCTCATTGTGGTCATCCACCATGGAGCCATCGAGAGAGTCGTCATCCACAGCATCGTCACTATCCTGCTAGAGTATTTGCTCATGGATCTTCATCTCCTTCAGTGTGCCTCACTCGTGAAGAAGACATCGGATCTCGTGTGACGAGATCAGGAGATTCGTCGCTTGGATCATCAACATGGATTGTAAGAAGGATGCGACTCATCAACGCGCTCTCAAGTGTCTCCTCCATCGGATCGGACTTGAGACAGGAGGTCTCTTTGTTTAGAGACTTGATCACAACCACGCTTCAAGAGGTAACCTTAATACCTATGGTGTTTAGATGAAACGATTTGATAAATGTTCTAGGATCATGTAGTTTCATCAATTTAAAATTTTTAAATTCTGGTTCCTGGAGCAACTAATGCGACTAGTCGCTCCCGCTCACATTCGATGCGATCCTCACGCTTCTGTGATGTTTAAGGATCTTCCAATATCCTTCAAAAACATGAGGTAAGGATACGGGAAAAACCATGCAAACATAAAAACTTATGATGTATGCTCAAGAGAAAAACTTACAGTGATTCCAGCTCTCTTTACGTACGCGAAGGACTAAATATATAGAAATAAATTAAATTGCATGCAAGTCGTTGAAAAATACACACCTAATCATGAGTTATATTAGCAACATAAGAATCAAATTACTTTGAGCTAGGTTGAATGTAGACTAAGTGCATCTCATGAATCTTAGAGATGAGTGAATCTCTTAAGATAAAGTTAGTGTGTCTTATATTACGGATTAAGAACAAAAAGATCAAATCTAAAGGAGCTCAAGGAGTCGCGTGCCTAAACCCTAATATCGAGCACTCAAGTTAAGTGACACCCACATGGGTGAAACATACTCAACACACAAACAATGTCCAAGTCCAAAATAATTACACAAATATATACAACAAAACAATAATATAATCTTTGAAATGCTTGAAGACATCTTCTACGGCTTCTCTCAGCAGGAACTCTCCTCAGAGCTTCCAGCCTCGATTCTCCACAAATGTCCTCATTAACGGACCCTACCATAGAAATGAATATATAAAATATCAAAGATTATCAAACAGGTAAATAATGTGTAAAATATTACATCACATAATGACCTAAATAAAATACTAATCTACTTAACAAGACTATAAAAATCTAAATAATCATATTAATGAAGTCGTGTCCCCGGTAACAACACCATCTGCTAAACTCGCTAAATGCATAAGATAATTAGTATTTGTTGTAGCATGGGCACTTAGCGGATCATTTCGAACTAGGTCAAATTTCTCTGTGAAGAGGAACTAGCTTGAATTTATAAACTTAGGAAGTCCAGGTCAAACATAATGACACGATCCATAATACAATTATTTAGGTGTTTAATATCTATGGTAAACGATTGATAAAACATCTAGGTCAAAACAACGCGCAACAATCGATGCACATCACAATGCATGCATAAATGACATAAGATGTAATTTTACAACATTTAAATGCGTGTTAGAAACGGGTGACATAATGAACAGAATGATATTATACTAGCACATGCAACTATACACATTAATATGCCCTAAAATGAGAAGGTTGCAATAACCATAATAAAATCTTGGTTCAATTGAGCAATTTAATCAAAGCCAAGTTCCATTTATAATTAATAAATGCATCAAAATCATCTATGTTTAATTGATTAGTAATCATCCATCAAATCAAAGATTTAAGGAAGTCATAAGGAGAATTAAATGAGTTTCCTAATGAAACTAAAATCACTTTGATTGGACATAAGATGCTCAAGTTATTCATGATTTAGTCTAGGGGCATAATTGTAATAAAAATATGAGAAAACTTAGCACAAGGTTCACAAACAGGTCCTTAGAGGGACTGTATTGCAAATATGAAAAACCAGTTGGTGAATTTATTGAATACCCCTCCTCGTACGGGTATAGTTGTGCAATTACTGAAACTAGAAGGGACAAAACTGTAAAATACCCAACCCCGCGTGCAAGAGACGTGTGAGGCCAGGCTCGGGTTAAGCAATGCATGGCTCTGTCCACATGGTGATGCTTGGTTGCTTCGGCACTAGCTCAGGAATATTCGGGGTTGCAGGTTCGGATGTATAAGCCTGAAGATGCTTGTAAATGTTGGATCATATCAAGGGGATTTGATCCTAGACAACCGTCAAAGAGTTCATCCCTCTCCTTTGTTGTTGACGAAGAAGACTGTGCTCCGATGAGGTCGCCTAAGCTTCGCCATGACCTCTTGTGCCTTCCAGATGTTTGAAGAGATTCTGGGAGGCCTGGCGAAGATCCCCATTGAAAGGTTAATGCATCAAGAACTCCATAGATGGTCGACGATGCGAACTTGTCAGAGATGGCTCATCATAACAGAGACTTCCCAAGTTCTTCGATCATTAAAGGAAGCTATACCTGCTGAGTGTTAGAATAGCCAATAGCCGAAGCATATTGAAGTGGATGTGTACAAATGTGAGTGGAATGGTAACTTGTCGAAGCGTATAAGATGGGGGCTAAGTTGGGTCTCGACCTCCATGAATGGATGAGAATGAGGGAGATGATTGTTAAGATGGGGAAGGGGTAATGGCAAGTGATGCCTCCAGTCTGCATATCAAATGCAAGGAGGAAGTCAATCAATGGCAAACTTTGAGTACAGATACATGTACAATCTATCAGAAATCAAGGTAAACAAGAAACCACTACCTAAATAAGATTACCCGTAATTGGAGCAGGTCACTGGGGTGGAGTAGTGGCTTGGCGACGACACTCTCGATGCATGGTCCTCGCTTCATGCACGAGCAGCAACGTGAAGAAGCTCGCCAACCATGGAATGGATGTGGACATGCTCTCCCTCGAGCAAGGTTCTACACCAGAGTAAAGCTCCATTATTACAACTCTATCCTTCGATCTTCTTGTCACGAAGTGAAAGAGAGTGCTAGGAGATACTCACGTAAAGGTGGACAACCACCGCACAAGGTGGCAGTGGAGTATTTGAAGAAGAGGTGCTGGCAGAAGTTATGACCCAGGAAATGACTTCAACCACCGGTCGTTACCACAGAGGTTATGGTTAGGTTTAGATGATAGGTCAGCATGGAAGGTGGTTTCATGGCAAAGGGTTTGGAGGTTGTAGTTGATCGGAAGGCAAGATAAGGTGGTTAGGATAAATCAGAGAAGAAAGGTGGTTGGAGGCAGTTCGCAGAGAGGAGAGGCAATTGGCGAGAGGTTGAAGCTGATATCTGGACCATTGGATTAAGATCCAATGACCCAGATTTTGGCACAAGTAGACGGACTAGATCACTCTAATGGATATGATCGATCGATCTAGAAGAAGGTGCATAAGAGCAGCCAAAATAAAAGGTACTGATCAGATCTAACAGTCGGGAGATGAAGTGGCTGGCGTAAGGAGAACAAGCCACGTGGGCGGGGTGTGGAGGCGCCATGTGGCCCAATCAAAATTAAGAAAAAATCAGAAAAAGAAAGTTAACTAGAAATAAAATAATTAAGAGTTGAATCAACAAAAAATGATGAACATGAAAGTTGTAGATCTCGATGAGATCTACGAGATCTACAACTTTCATGTAGAAGTCAACAAGAGGAAATGTCATCTATGGAGAGAAGAAAATTAAACAAGTAATTATAACAATAAAAATTTTAATTTATTTTCTTTTCTCATTTTTTGTATTTTTGAATTATATTTTAGGTTATATTAATTATTTACAATTTTATCCTAATTTTTATTTTATTTTTAATAGAGAAGAAACTCATAAAATAATAGCACATTAATAGGTCTATATAATATAATTAGGGTTAATTATTTACAACACATAAATTATTAAGAGGTAATTATCGATGAATCTTGTTGAATTACTTAAGCAAGAGAAATAACTATATTAAATTATGCTGATAAATCTGGGATTTATCAATAAAAAAATCAAATTCACTGACATCTTTGATGATGATATTTTCTTTGGTGGATTCGTTGAAATAATTAAACATTCATCCTCGTCTGAGCATGAAGTCTTTATTACCGATCTATGTGATGTCTTATATTTAGACTCAGAAAGTACAATGGTGGACAATGAACAATTGAATGATCTGACACCTGCCACAATTGTTGAAGTCGCCACCAAGTTGATTCAGTCCCCACTAGAGCTCAAGCCTATTCCTTCTAACATGAAGTATGCCTTCCTTGTTGGTGAACATGATATGTATTTGGTCATTATAAATTCCCATCTGATCGAAGAACAATAATCTCATCTTCTTGAGGTTCTTGAAAGAAATTGCAAGGTGATAGGTTGGAACATCAAGGATCTCCATGGGATAAACTCATCACCTACCACATTTACCTTGAAGAAGACAAAGTGGGATAAACCCTACTCGAGAATTCTAGCACTGACTGAACCCTAACCTCTGCAGTTGTCATGTAAAAATTACTAAGTGGTGTGATGCGGAATTCATATATCCCATATTCGATTCAAAGTGGGTGAATCCCATGCACATAGTTCTGAAGAAATCCGGGATCACCATTGTGACAAATAGTAAAGGAGAGGAGATTCTGACAAGAGTACTGACTTCTTGGCATGTCTATGTGGACTAGAACCTGAATCTTGCTACAAAGGATAATTTTCCACTTCCCTTCATTGACCAATAGTCAAAAGAATGGTCGCGAAAGAATATTTCTACTTCTTGAATGTCTACTCTGGATACAATCAAGTCACCATCACACCTAAAGACCAAGAGGAGACTACCTTCACTTGTTTGTTTGGGACTTACGCCTTCACAAGAATTCCTTTTGGATTGTGCAATGCACCCACTACATTCCAAAGATGCATGTTAGTTGTATTCGCTAATATGGTTGGTAGTTTTCTTGAGGTGTTCATGGATGATTTCTCGATCTATGGGGATAGCTTTGATCAATGTTTGGATACTTAAACTAAGTTCTAAAGATGTGCTGCAAAGTAAATCTTGTACTCTCGTGGGAGAAGAGTTACTTTATGGTAATGAAGGAATTGTGATGGGTCATGTCATCTCCAAGCGTGGCATAGAGGTTGACCCATCTAAGGTGGATGTGATTTCCAAACTTGAGCCACCACCTAACTTGAAGCAAGTCTGGTCATTTCTGTGGCACATAGGATTTTACAGAAGATTTATTTAAAAATCACCAAGATTGCCTGGTTGTTGGCTGAGCTTCTTAGAAAGGGGATCGATTTTGTCATGGGCAATCGGGTTCTCCAGTACTTCAATTTGTTGAAGGACATCATCACACATGATCTTGTCCTACAACCACCTAATTGGTCTCTACCTTCTGAGATCATGAAGAACGCCTCTGATTATGCAATCGGTGTTGTTATTGGACAAAGACAGAATGGACTTCCATTTGCTATTCATTAGGCGAGTAGAATACTTGATGAGGCCCAGAAGAACAACACTGTCACCGAGAAAGAGCTACTAGCCATAATTTTTGCATTGGAAAAGTTCAAATCACACTTACTAGGATCCAAGGTAATTATTCACACGGATCACTCTGTCAGCATTTACCTACAAAGCAAGAAGTTTGCCATGCCTCATCTAATTCGATAGATCGTTCTACTCTTCGAATTTGATCTAGAAATTCTAAGACAAACATGGAGTCAAGAATGTGATAGCAGTCCATCTTTCCAGAATTATTGATATTGAAACTCTTTAGCAGAATATAATTCCAATCACAGAGACATTTCCATATGAGGCAATTATGTTTGTCGCCTCCCTCCCATGATATGATGATATAGTGAACTACCTTCTCTCTCGCCTGATTGGCTGAATCAGTTGATAGATTTTTGTCAGACATACATTTCTACCAATGGGAGGATCCTCATCTATTCTATGAGGGAGCAGATTGCATCTGGAGGAGGTGCATACCTCAGGAGGAAATTACATGTGTCCTAGAACATTGTCATAAACTTGAAGCTAGAGGACACAATTATGGAAAGAAAATGTCAAATAAGGTGCTTCAACGTGGCCTCTGGTGGCCAACACTCTTTAAGGATGCAGATGAATACGTAAAAAGATGCACTAATTGTTAGAGAATGGGTGAAACAATCAATTCAAGAGATATAATACCTCTGAAATACATTCATATATTTGACGTCTTTGATGCATGGGCCATTGACATCATCAGTTCATTCCCTAGCATATAGGGTTTTAAGTACATCCTATTATCCGTTGATTACGTGAGTCGTTGGTTGGAGGCTACCCTTGCTCAAGCCGTAGACAATCGGACAGTCTACGAATTCCTTAAAGACAATACCATCTCGTGGTTCAAGATACAGAATATTTTGATCTCAAATGGGGGAAGTTACTTTGTGAATAAAGAAGTAAAGAATTTGACTAAAGAATACGGCAACGAATATCATGTTGTTGCATCGTACCATCCACAGTCTAATGGCTTAACCGAATGTTCAAATAAGGAGATAAAGACAATTTTAATGAAACTTGTATGACTCGATAGGAGGAATGAGTCACAGTTGCTCGACTCAGTTCTTTGGTCTTACCGCACTACATACAAGTCTCCTCTTGGCATGTCTCCCTAATGCCCCGTTTCTGGCAAGCTATGCCATCTGCTTGTGGAACTCATTTATAAATCGTTATGGGCATTGAATATGTGTAACTTGGATTCTGAGAATGTTGGAAAGAAATGAAAAGTTGATTGGAATGGCCTGCTTGAGTTAATAGACTATGTGTACGACAACATCCTCATGCACAAGGAGAAAGTCAAGAAATGGCAGTATGAGCACACCTCGTTGGAAAAATTTCAAGCCTGGACAGAAGGTTTGGTTGTTCGATGGTAAGTTGAAAATATTTTCGAGCAAGCTGAAGAGCAAGTGGACTGGGCAGTCCTTAGGACGTACTTTATCCTAAGTATAGGGGGGATGAGTGCCCGGGCTGTTCATTTTTTAATCCCTTACTTGTGTCCCAACTTGTTGATATCCTGTCTATACTTAGGGATATCTTACCCTAAGTATAGGGGGAGATAGTTTGAGCCGATGATTTTGTAAATTCTTACACTTGACCCTCCCTATCTTGTATACAATTTGTTGTATTTCGGATTATTTGATCCTAAGTATGGGGTGACGATCGATTTCTCATTCTTTCATTATTTAGGCGTTGTGGTATATGCTTTTTTACTTAATAGAAGTCATATTTTCCTTTTCTCTTTGATCTATGAGGACGTAGCTCAAGTTAAGTGGGTCGTACATACATTGTATATACTTCAGCCATAACTCGTACGGGCACATTTTCAATAATATGGCTAAATAATAAATTTAAATACATATAATTCTTTTGTAAATACATATAATAAATCGATTAAGAATGTTTTGCAAAATGATTTGAAAAATAGTTGGAAAACATCTTTAAAAATCTTTTGAACCATTTGGGAAATATTTTATAAAATATTTTCGAACCATTGTAAAGTTATTTTGTCTGCAAATTTTTTTAATTGTTTAAATAAAATATTTTGAACATCTATTTACAAACGGTTTTGAAAATGGTTGTAAAATCTTTTGAAAAAAATTGTACATATTTTTCAAAAAATCTTTGCAAAATGATTTTCAAATCTTGTAAATGTTTGTAAAAATGTTTGTCGAATTACTTGTAAAAAAATAAGTTTTTAAAATATTTGTGAAAATGATTTCAAATGTTTTGAGAACATTGTGTAAATAACAACTCAATTAAAAGTCTTTACAAAAATGGTATAAAACCCGTAAATAACTACTAGTAGTCAACATGTAAATTCCTAATGTAAATTCTTCAACTAATTCTTGTCAATATTGATGCACTCCCATGTAAATATTTGCACATATTTCTTTCACTAACCTTTATTCAAAAATCCCTAATTTTTTCAAAATTTAAAACTCCAAAAATATGCAAAGTCTTTTAAAAATCCACATAAAAATTTGCAAAACTTTTTCTCAAAATTCATAAAAAGTTCAAAATAGATTTCACAAAAATATTTCTTTTGCTTTGTACATAACATTTGTATTTTTCGGAATGATCAAGATAATTTATCGAGTCTAAAATAAAGTATGAAGATTAAAGCTTAAGATAGATCTTAATCCACTTAATTTTAGAGGAACCCATTAAGGACTGAAATTAGGATACTTCAGGTCACCTTGACTTAATTCTTTAGGTTCCATGAGACTATGTTCATGTGGCAATTCAGTATGTCTAACTAGAAACCTTCATATCATTCGTATGACTCTTGAGATAGCGGCTTGACTAGAAACCTCTCACTTAACACGTAGCTCAATCCATATGGATTGTTGAAAAATCTTGGAGTCTAAGTCAGGACGATGCTAGGCCGCTTCATTAAGGGTGGCTCATGAACCATTCTTGAGGATGCTGAATCGATACTCCAACCCACTTCTTCCAGTAACCAGAACATTTAACGACTGGAGAATGGATTGAGACGATGCTTCAGATGAGGAATGATCTGCTAGCGTAACTTTTCCCAAGACCCCAAAACATGGACGAACCAAAAGACTCTATATCCATCGATGCACAAACAAGAATGCAGAGCAATGCAAAACAAAGAAAATTCCAAAAATAAGACTGCAACAAAAATTCTATAAAAATATGGTTCTTCCGGAAAAATCTTATTTCTTGGTAAAGACTCGATTACACTGACTGAGCTTTACATGGAATTCGACTACACTGGTCCATTCCCGTTTCTTTTCCCATTCTTCTAGCTTCTCCCTTTCTCTATTATGAATCTAGCAGCACCTGACCTTAGAAATAAAGATATGTCTCCATGAGGACGAGTTACCAGAGGAATAGAATCTTTGATAGTTCAGTGATTTATCTGGGTACAAGTAGCAAATTCACACACATGGTTTTATCATTTCAAGGTTGTGAAGTACGCGACTAAGAGAATGGTCCTGACCAGACTGTGAATTGAATGAAATAATAGGATTATGGAACCAAAGGATTATTGTATTACATTTCTTAACCTTGATGTGGTTCTGAACAAACCAAGAATTCAAAGGTCTTAACAGAGCTCCAAACTTTGATTTTAATAAGAATAGTTTAAAAGTACAAAAATTGTGTCCAAGTTCTTTCCTTTTCTTTTCTTTATTTTATTTTTCTTATTTTTATATCTCAAATCAATAAACTTTGGATGTGAAACTTGTACATAAAAATAAAAAAATACAAAATTTATGTCATTCAAAAATAATGCACAATGTGTCGTGACACATGAAATAAAAACCCACAAAGAGAACTTTCTACATAAGTATCTTCCCCATACAAACTCAAAATTCATCAAACTCAGCTTTATTATAAAATTAAAATTTCTATTTAATAAAGTGGTTTCATTCAATTGGAGTTAAGATGTAAAAGTTGGCTTTTGGGCCCTTATTGTGCAATATACATGTATAAAATATTCAATTTATTTGTTCTTTATATTTTTCACTTTCTTATATTTTATAAATTTGTAAATATTATTTAAATACATGTGCATAATAAAAATAAATTAAAACTATAAAAAATAAAACAAAATAAATACTATACTTTAATATATATAGTAAAGAACACCTATAATATACATATTTATTTATATATACTTAATTATTTAAGTAAATAAATAACTCCAAAAAAATACAATAAAAATATGTACATATGTATTTAAATAAGGCATAAATATAAAAATTATGTATATAAAATAATAAAATATAAAGTACAAAACAAAAAAAACAACATATATAATCAAACATACCTATAATTATACATGCACAAATTAACACCTAATAAATTAACATGTAGAAATAAATAAAAATCATAATAAAATACTACAAAAAATAATAAATATTTCTCATATTTTTACAAAAATAATAAATCATTTATTATATTAAATCTCTTTAATAAGGAATTTATTCCCTATTTTGTCTTCTAGTGGCTGACGTGGACCAATGGGAGGTGAGTCCACGTTGACATGGTCAACCCCCAAGGTCATGCATCTATCAGTGGCTGGCTACCTCATTTCTCCCAATTTCTTTGCTCAATGATTTCACAAATTTTGCTCACTCCATTGACCTTTCATGTGCACATCACTTGTCGATTGATGGATCATTAAATCGAGCCATGTCCTCGGTCAAACATCACATGTACATAAGCCAAGCTCTTCCCCCATTTTTGAACTTGATCCCCTTCAGCCCAACTGAATCCCCAATCCTCGGGTTGTTGAGTTTTTTGGTGACAACACAGAGCTCATGGAGTTGTTGCTGAGGACGAAAGCGATGAGGAAGGTTTGATCCCAATATTATCGAGCTTGCTCCGACAACACTGCTCTTTTCCTTAGTTCCGATCAAGTTGAGCTGCTAGGTAACACATTTAGTTTGCTTTTCTTTCCTTTAGCGTAGATTTAGTCATAGTCCAACGTAATCGTACATAGAACCCCTACATTCCCAAATCTTTCATTCGCTTGGACCTTGGGATCTAGGCTAATTTTGCCATGAATATCCACTCGTTTCAACCCACCAACTCCTCACACTCATCCCCCATCACGTTCTTTGCAAAACCCCTCTCAGATCACCCTTGATTCTACACGAATCAATGTCCGACGAAGCTATCTCCACAACCATTGCCGGAGCTTGTTTGATCCTCCATTCCACTGACCTTTTCCACCTTATTTTGGATCGAGGAACATCGCATCGAGCCCTGCTTTATTTTTGGGCTGACCAAGGGCCCAAGAGGCATCTGGAACTAAGTGTTGAGGCTCAGTAATGAGCTCCAGATTGTGTGGAAGGTCTCGAGCCTCATGTCCCCATCGGTGAGACCTGGTGATGAATCTCGTATTCATCATGCTAAAATTGGTCAATTAGGTTTTGTTCCCCAATATTCATATGCATTTAATCATTAATAGAGCATTATTAGCATTCATACATGTGTAAATAATATTTGCATTTCATCATGCATAAATTGCATTAAAAATTCCAAGTGTAAATTAGCCCAAAAAGCCACTAACTTCTCCTATTTTTAATTAATTCTTCCTAACTCCGATTGAATCCAAACTACCTCCATTGTAGATATTGCTAATCTTATTAAATAAAAAATACAAAAAATTACTAACTCCAATAGATGTCAAATAATCCCAAAGTCTGATTTCACATCTGACAGACTAAAATGAGCATATCTCCTACATACAGTGTCCTATTTTGGTCTACTTAATTTTAAATACTCCATTTTCAAATATCTTCAAAACATGACCAATTTCGTAAAATTCGGAGCTCATATGTGAAAGTTGGGTTTTGGGTCTCTTTTACGCATTTTGACTTTTTGCTATTTTTGACCTGAGTTTTTATGTACAAAATTAACTCTTTTAATTTTATTTCTTCTTCATTTGTGTTCTTTGATGAAAGTTTTATTAAGAGACATAAAAATCCAGATTAAACCTAAAATCAAATAAACTGACTAAGTCCAAGTGTCCGTTGTAAGTCTGTACAAAAATTGTGTGTTTTTCACTTCTATTTTATTTTTCTACTTTATTATTTATTAAAAATCCAAAAAAATAGATTAGTGTGTAAATAATTTTCCTATATTTTATCGTATTTTTTCTAGAATTTTCATCCTCTCTAAAACTACGAAATAATTACAAAACCCCCAAAACCTGGTTTTTTATACACATGGAGAACCACCAAAAAGACCACTTCGCACATATGACCTCTTTTGTTCACGGATCCCTTATGAAATTGTAGATCTCGTTGAGATGAATAACTTTCATGAAGGAAATTTTTTGATCCAAGGTCTCCTCTTATTTCTTTTTTATTTTTCTTTCCTCTGTAATTTTGAAATTTTTTTGGGGGCGCCACGTGGCAGCTCCTGGGCATGCCACGTGGCCCCGCAACTTCTCTCTCCGAGCGCCTCCCGGATCACGTGCTACGCACGTGACCCTCTTCCTCCTCCAGTCATTCGCCACTGCTGCGTGCAACGCCCCTTCCGCTCCTCCTCCATCGTAACCGCCGCCACCGCCATCAATCCCCCATAACCACCGGCGTTTCCAGGCATTGCAACGCCCCCCCCACGACCCTCCAGCCGTCACACCCTCCAGCTCCCTACAAAACCCCGCGACCCCCACCTTCGCCATCATCCGCCCTTCTCCATGAAGCCTGTGACAGCGGCTCGACGGCATGATCCAAGGCTCAGTCTTGTTGCAAGCGTCCCCGACGAAGCCGCACCTCGCTCCGGCTTTAGCCCCGCAGTCAAGCCCCCCCCCCTCGTTCCAGGTAATTCGTCTCCTTCCTCCCCTCCTCCAGTCAACTCCACACACCCACTGCCGACCTCGCAAAGGCCAGGACCCTTTTTCCTTCGCCACCTCCACGCTTCGACGCGCTCGCGCTTCGCCGCCCCCTCCTTGTTTTCTCTTGCAGGTACATCGTCTCCGCTCCTCTGCACTCGCGCCACCCCTCACGCCATGTGTCGACCGAAGTGCAGCACCACCCCCTTCGGCCGGAACCTCCCTCTGGTGTGCGACGACTGGGAACCACCCCCTTCAAGAGCCACCGTCTCGCCGTCGCACTCTGCCTCCACGCGAAGACGGGCTCCGCCTGCTACGCCCCGCCTGCCGTTCACGTTCAACGCCGCCTCCACCTACAGTTGCCGTTGGATCAAGAGGGCCAACCCTTGATCCAACGGCTCCAATCAAGCCATGCGTCCCACCCGAGCCTCGGCCCCAGCCTCGAGGTTCGGGTCCCCCGAAGCAACGTCAGGGCGCCACGTAGGCTCGGGCATCCAAGCCTGAGCCCCGCCATCCGACCCTTTGCCTTGATGCCCGAGCCTTATCCTCGGGCCACCCGAGCCTCAGCTCCACCTTCGAACCTCCTGGCACGTGCGCTGGGGGAAATTTGCAGATAAACCCCTGATGTTTACAGATTTTGCAAATATACCCCCGCTTGGGGTAAATTACATCCGGGCTCTACTGATTTTGTGAAATTGGAGATAAGCCCCTCCAGAGACCTATTTGAAGCAAAAACTTTATTTTAATTACATTTTAGTCCCTGAAATTTCATGTCATCATATATTTTTCATATGAACTTCATTTTGAGCATATAATATGTCATTTTGAAGCTATTTTCATGCTCTACCATTTAGCATTTGTGCACATATTAGAGATGTTTTAAAGTTTATTATTAATAATTTAGGATTTTAACCTATGGTGCAAGCTTCTAGTTGATGACTCTCTGACTGTATCCGGTGACATTCGAGCTACTTTTGCAGGGAATAGAATCGAGGAGAATAATTGGCTTGATTTCCTTGAAAGTGTTGGACATTCTTTTAGGATTAAATCTTAAGGGGCTACTATTTATTCATTTCATAAAATTGATTCGAACGATTAATTTTATAGCCTGTGGCATGTATTTATTGATAAATATTTCTGGATTAGCGATCTTTTGATCTATGATTTAATATAGAGGAAATTGATTATTGTTGTTGGGATTAAAATTCAAATCACAGATCCTGGGAATAATCATTTCTGTTTATTTTCTTTGAATAGCATTTTCATCATTGCATTGTATATTTTCTCAACACAGAAATTAATCAAGCATTAGTTAGTTATTTAATTTGATTTAGGACCACACAACTAAGAGTCACCGTTCCCTGTGTTCGACCTTGGTAGACTTACCAAGTAAAAATATTCCACAACATTCAAAGATGGTGATTTTTGAAAAACCAAATTTGCCTCCTATACTACGATAATTTTAGATTATTAAAGAGGCAGATTTCACATTCATCACCTGAACATCGCTAAATCCCTCCAATAGTCCCTCCAATAGACACGGGAGGTTTCCAGGAACCTCCTGGGCATGTTGGCATAGAAAACAGTGGTCGATGCTGCAAGGGAGCGAAGATCGAAGCTCGACGGAGGATTGTTCTTGGAGTGTTCTTCCAGGCACTCCCATAACCGTTCAATCAATAATAGTCCATCTAGGAGAGCAGGGTTTGTTGGATTGGAGAGCTATCAAACATCAGATCGCATCAGGAGATTTAATCTCAACCATATAGGCGAAGTGGTATTGACCGTTAATGAAGCAACGCGTGGCAAGTGAAAGATCCTCGATCGTTGATCACCGCAGGTGGGGTATTTTGCACACCCTACCCCCAGTTTTTATATTTACTCTTTAACCTAGAAACATCCATTTGCCGTTTAAATATTTTTGTAATATTTGGAGTGTGACCCTTTCCTGTATTTTATTTGCATTTAGGTCATGTCCATGTCACCTCACGTGTGCATACACACGGGGCGAGAGATATTTTGAACCTAAACCCCTTCGGGTTTCAATATTTATTTTTTAGTCTTGTAATCTCTATATTAAGTGTTATTTTTTGTGCAAAATTGCATCCAGGACCTGGAAGTTTTGTAATATTACAAAAATACCCCTAATAGTATTATATTTTCTTTTTGTTGCTTTTATTTTTATTAAATGTCCCTGATGCTCTAAAAATGCTAAGAAAATTAAGATAGAGGCCTAATATTTAACTTTACAACATATACTTAGGTTTCTTATTCTATTTTTTAAATTATTAAAAATAAAAAATAGAGCATTTATTCTTTTTTTATCTTTAAAAATACAAAAAATATAAAATACTTTTAAAAATTCTAAAAAATATAAAGTATCTTTATTACTATATTTTGCATCTCCAGTTCAAAAATCACTAAAAAATACAAACGAAAACATTAAAAAAATCCCAAAACCTTATAAAAATCGGTAAACAATATTTAAAAGACCAAAAATACTTGTTTCTATTCATGAATTTTGACTATATTATACATTACATATTAAAAATAGTTTTGAGAAATTTTGAGATATGTATCCTTTTTTAAATCCCAAAATAATTCGGACTGTTATTATAAGTTATTGATTTGACATTTTTAATCAATTAAAAATACAAAAATTTAAAAAAACTATAAGAAAATCACAAAATAGAGAAAAAAATTAAAAACACAAAAATATGTTATTTATAATTTTTAGCCACATATATTTATATTTATAAATATAAAACTTCATATATAGCTTATACGTATTATTACTATATATTACTTATATTTATTATTAATATTTATACATTCCTAATAATATTAAAAACACTTAAAAAATAAAAAGGAATGTTCCTATTTGTATTTACTTCTTATATATATTCTACATAACATATATATTACTTATATTATATCTCTTATTATATATGGATTAGGGATTCTACACCCATGTGTAGGTAACTTTTTTACACCCATCCCTTTTCTCCTCAAATTTTTTTGAAAATGAATCCTTAAGGGATTTACGTAGAATATAAATGAAATACGTATTTCAAATTTTGTGTAAAACATACATTCCTAACATCTCCATCGAAAGGGGTCAATAAGTAAATCTAAGACCGTTAAAATTTGACTGTCCTGATGGATAAGTAAGAAGTCTCAAAATAAGTTGAATTTTGAATGAGACGATGGCAATATATTGTGATCTAAATCTCCCAAGGATTCAATTCAAAAAATTCAAAAAAATGAGGGGAGAAGGGTGGGTGTAGGACAGTTATCTACACATGGGTGTGGGCTTCCTTTTCTCTATTGTATATATCTATATCTATATTTATTATACCTTTATATATTAAAAAGAAAACTAAAAATCAGAACATATAAAAAAATAAAAATTATATTTTTTTAAAAAATAAATTTATTAAAAATCCATAAAAATATAAAATATTAAAAACCAACAAAAAATAGAAAAATCCTATAAAAATACAAAAACACATTTGTTGATTTTCTCTTTAATTGTCAATTGTTGTAGATATCCCTGCTGCTCCTTTGTGGTTTGACCCCTACATTTGCATACCATACATATTTATTGGTAGGATATAAAAAGTTTAGCTCACTTGTATTCATTGCTTAATCATAGTTGTTAGTTAATTGTTGATTCATTTGATTGTTGATATTTGAGAGCCAAGAGAGCGGTCGACACAACGATTGTCAGACTCGACTTGTCGAGCACCACAAGCCCTCCAAGACTGAACGTTAGGATCCCTCGAAGATCATCTGATTATCATAGCTGTCTCTAATTTTAAATATTTTAGAGTAAATAACAAAAAGTCCCTGAAATATACACATGATTTTCAATATCATACATGAACTTTGAAAGATAACAATGTGGTACCCAAATTTTAAGACGTGTGTCAATGTAGTCCTGAACTATTGAAATTTAATTGATCAAATTACCTTTCTGATCTTAAATTTCAATAGTCAAGGAACATATTGAGATAAATCTTAAAGTTTGGATACTACAATAATAACTTTCTCAAATCATGTATAACATTGAATTCAGGTATATAATCAAGGAGTAATATGAATTTACCCAGTGCTTTACGACGTCCATTTCCGACAAAAGGGTCTGCGAAGGTGCATTACATATCAAGTATGCGAGAAGGATAACATCACCGCGGGGTAACCCCACCGCGATTCTTTTAAAAATCGCAGCAACATCGGCATTCCTCTGCAGCAGCGTTCCCTCTCTTTCCAATAACCTCCATATGTTGAAAAAGGAGACCCCCGACACCCAGAGAAGAGCAGCATAAGAGGGGATCTCTCACTACTACTCCACACTCTCTCTCTTCCACACTTCCGACGCCGACACCCCACCAACCCCCCATCCATCCATAAGCTCCTAATCCGCGTATATCAGATCTGTTGACCGCAGATCTTGGCGGTTGGAACAAGATCCCGCCATCGCCTCTCGAGGTTAAATTGCTCCAACATTCTTACTCTCCGTTTCTTCTGATCAGATCCGCTGCGGGTTTTTCTGCCATTGACACGGAAGGGCTTTCATTGCTCGTTTATCTGTCGGTGTGTTCTTTCAGGGGATCGGTGCCTTATTCGATTCGAATTCATGTGCTGATATGATTCTTTCGGTTCTTGATCGTGTTCATGTGCTCTGCGTACTTAACAATACCTATGGTCGTGTTTGCAGTGTTTCCTTTCTTGATTTGCATTTAGAATTGAAACAAAAAAGTCGTGGCAGCTTGGAAGCTGTCTTGAATGGATAAAGAGAGCTCTTTTGACACGCGTTCCCCTTTTCTTCCTCCGCTTGTTTGTGTAAGCTGGAAATATGGATGCATCTTTCGAATAGTGGGTTTGTTAATCTGTCGCCGTAGGAGCTGCGTGCGAATCCTTCATATTAGGAGTCGTGAAGTTGAAAATCTTGTATCAATCGGGATCTTATACAGTTCCCTGTTAAGCAATTGCGTAGTAGAAGGCGTGAACACGGATGAGAATTAGCTACTTTTCAGCCAGAATTTGTTGTTCTTTCCTTCAAAACATATTTTTTTTTAAATTCTGACTTCATGATAATGATACGTAAACTCCTGTTGCAATGGGTTCTTTTTTATTAGTCATTCATTCTGATTTTTGATGAATCTGTTTCTCAATTCTATTAACCTATTTGTATTGTGAATGAAAGAATGTGGTGGTAGTCTTTGGAGTTTGATTTCGGTACAATTCGGTGTCATGTACATTGATTTATGACCTCTGAATATGATATTTGTTTTTTTGTTGTAGGCAGATACTGTCGTGCTCTGCTGATCGGTTCGAGAAATCAATGTGCTGATATCTGCTTTCGGTAATTGTATTCAAGGGACCTGATTTTTTTCCGCAGTAAATTATTTTACTTGATAATAATTGAAATTTGAGGTCCTGGTTTATAAGGGTGGGTGATTGCATCGTTGGTATTATGTAGGTATCTGAGATGATCCTTAAAGAAAATGGAGAAGCGCTATCCGAAAGTAATAATAAGGAATTTAAACAGGGAAAGGAAACTGAATCGGACTGTGACTCAGGTAGAAATTCGTTGTCATCTCAGATGGATTTGGAGATAGCTGAAGCAAAGAAGGCACTGAGAGTTTCTAAGAAGATGACGAAGAAGGAATCGACAGAAACTACTGTTCGTGGAACGAGGAGTTTGGTTGATAGGAAAGAACAGAACAAGCTGCAGCTAAAGCAATCTAATAGCAGCAACACTAGGAGGAGACCTGAGACACCAAATAAACTAGTTTCAGCCGCATCTAAAAGCCGTTTTGATCTGAAAACTGAAAATGTGAAGGTGATGAGCAGACTTACATTGGAATCATTTGAAGGACCTGCTGAGAAGATCACTGAAGAGAAAGCCTTTGACGAGTTCAAGAATGTAGATATTTCTGATGAGGCTCGCAGCTGTGACCTGAGTGCGGGAACCGATAATGAAACCGTCGATATGGAAGAGAATAGCTTGGATGAAGACAAATCAAACTCATACCAAAATATTGAAGAAATAGAGATAAGAATAGAAAAACTAGAAGAGGAACTTAGAGAAGTTGCAGCTCTTGAAGTTTCTCTCTATTCTGTCGTTTCGGAGCATGGAAGATCTGCTCATAAAGTCCACACACCTGCTAGGCGCATTTCGAGATTATATTCATATGCTCGTAAGCACTGGACTCAGGATAAGAGGGCGACTGTTGCTAAAAATGCAGCTTCAGGCCTTGTCTTGATTGCAAAATCCTGTGGTAATGATGTTGCGAGGTATTGGAAGCTGGATTTATTGCTCCTAAAACTTAACACGTAATGACATCTTGTGCCCTTCTAAATTTCTTAATTCCAGGTTAACTTTCTGGCTTTCAAATGTCATTATCTTGAGAGAGATCATTTCTCGAGCACTGGATGAATCTTTCATCATGAAGGATTCACATAAAAATGGCGTTGTTCATAACTTTGTGGACAGGACTTCACCACATCCGAAGGTTAGACATCTGGAAAACAGAGTGTTGGCGCCATTCGGGTCATTCAAAGGTGTAGAGGATTGGCATGAAACAGGTTCATTTTTAGCAGTACTGGAGAGGATTGAGTCATGGATCTTTGATCGGGCTGTTGAGTCTGTATGGTGGCAGGTGATTTCTCGCTCATGAAGCTTGTGACAATCTCTTTAAGTAGACGGGCTTCTGCCAATTTTATTTTACAGGATTTTGTGTTTTGGTTTGAAACTTGAAAGAGCTTATTGTCCAATTTACTGGAATAACTTTCGTTTGTGTATTCATCTGATTCTGGAATTAATCTAATATTTTTGTTTCTGTTTTGCACTTTCAGACTTTAATGCCGCATATGCAAACTCCTGTCGAAGATACACACAAAAGTAAATGCCGTGCAAAGTTGCAAGGGACAGGTTTAGGTGATCAACAACAAGGGTCGTTTTCTGTAAATCTATGGAAAGATGCTTTTCTTGATGCTTTTACGAGACTTTGTCCAGTAAGGGCAGGTGTGAATGAGTGTGGTTGCCTGCCTGTTTTGGCAAGAAAAGTAAACCATTTGCACTCCTGATCTAAGTCTCTAGTTTTGTTACCTGAGTTAGGAACTGAATATTCCTTATTTTTTTAACATAGAATGTTGATTTTTTCAATATTCATTTTACTTAAAAGATGTTTCTTGAAACCCTTTATTTTCAAGATAATATATATTCAATCATTCCATATGAAAGGGTTCATAAAGAAAATACAAACTAAGTGTCCAGCGTGCGTCAATAATGTAATTACAGTTTTATGCTATAACCTGAATATCGAAATCAATCAAACTTCAGGATTTTTTTTAAAATATGTAAGGTGGCTGTCCATAGAACGTATGCTTGCTTTCTGTCAATTGCCATGTGTTCTTGATCAGGGTTGTAAATGATCCAAATTTGACCGAGATTGCCTTGTCCAGATTTGGCCTGTTTCAATAAATGTATCTCAAATAATGTTGAAGTTCGTTCATTTATTTTTAAATTTAATTGTGCGTAGATGTGGATATGAAAGAATGAATTGAATTATTGATGAAGTTTTAGGGTTCTCTTATATAGGAGAGAAACATGTTGGACAAATTGCATAAAAAAGACATAAAACTGAAATTACATAAACACTGTAAAAGATGACTAATATCTCAACACTCTCCCTCAAGATGGTGCGCAGATATCAATCAGGCTCTGATTGATCCAATGCCAGGTGATGCCTTTAGATACCTCAGAATCATATGGACTGCATCCGTATGTGCCTATCTGGACTGCTCCATAAATTGGTTCACTTTTCTCACGACAAATGATATATCTGACATGGTAATGGTTATATACAAGAGCTTGTCAACACGCTCCATGTACCTCCTCTTGTCGACCTCCTCATTGTCATCATTGTAGAGCTTCATGCTCAGGTTTATAGGAGTAGTGGTAGGTCTGGAAGTTGTCATGCCTGCCTCAGAAAGAAGATCTGTAATGTACTTCCTCTGGATCATCACAGGACCTTGCTGGTTCCTGGCAAACTCCAATCCAAGGAAGTAGCGTAAACTACCAAGGTCTTTGGTCACAAACTGCTGACCTTGGAAATCCTTGGCAACCTGAATGCCCTGCTCGTCATCCCTTGTAACAATGATATCATCAACATAGACAAGAATGACAACTATACCTCTCTGAGTCCTGTGCACAAATAGAGAGTGATCGGCAGTCGATCACACAAACCCATGTTGCTCTATCAAGTCTGAGAACGTCTGGAACCATGCTCTTGGACTCTGCTTAAGGGCATAAATAGTATTGTGTAGCCTGCAAAGCCTCTGACACTCCCCCTCAGCAGCGAACTTAGGTGGTTGCTGCATGTAAACCTCCTCCTGTAGATCACCATATAGAAAAACATTCTTCACATCAAACTGATAAAGGGGCCGATCTCGTGTCACAACAACATACAGAAGGATACACAGAGTAGAATGTCTGGCAACTAGTGAAAAAGTATCATGATAGTCTACCCCATATGTATGGGTGAACCCACGTGTCACAAGTCTCGGCTTGTAGCGGTCCACACTGCCATCTACACGGTGCTTCACAGTGAACACCCACTTGCACCCAACAATAGTTGCACCAATTGGAGTTGAAATAAGACTCCAAGTGCCATGTGATTGTAGCGCGACCATCTCCTCCTCCATGGTTAGACGCCACTGACTGTCCTAAATAGTCTCCTAATATGTCTATGGTATCTCCATGGCTATGCCAAGGTAAATCTTCTGAAATCCTTTGAAAATCTGCTCAAGGAAACATGTGCCGCAAGAGGATATGTGGTACACGTACGTTTCTGCTTTCGCGGAGCCATCGTCACATCAAGATCATTTGCCATGTCCTGAACCTGTTAGTTTCCCTCTTGAGAGGGTATCTGCTCATCATGTAGTGACTCTTGCTGCACAGACAACTTAGTAGTATCATCATTAGAAACAATGTGCTCATTACATGCTTGAGGCATGCTGGATGATGGGGAAGACCTGTGAGTAGGGGGAACAGAGCAAGACATGCGAGTAAACACACGTGGAAAAAACCAAGTCAATGTAGGTGGTGGTCCAGGGGAAGCCACATGAGTAAGAGTAGGTACAATAGATGGTGGTGGTGGACTGGGCGGTAGCTGAGCAGGAGTAAATGTAGGTAGTGGTAGGCCTGTAGGAGGTGGATGCGTGTATTCATTAGAGTATGATGAGGCCAGTCTGTCACCTGTAGGAAAGAATTACATGTTAGGCTCAAAAAATGCAACATCAGCACTGACAAAGTATTTCCGTCGAAGCAGATCAAAGCAACGATACCTCTTTTGGGTACTAAGAGAGTATCCAAGAAAAACACGCTTGATAGCTCTGGGGGATAGCTTGTCAAGACCAAGAGAAAAATCATGAGTAAAGGCTACGGATCCAAACACACGAGGTGCGAGGGAGAATAGATCCTTCTAGGAAACATAATCGAGAAAGTGATCTTGTCTCCCAAAAAAGAGGAAGGTATGCCGTTCACTAAGTAGCAAGTAGTGAGAACCATATCACCTCAGTAAGCGTGAGGAGTATGACTCTGAATCAACAGGTTTCTGGTCACATCGAGTAAGTGACAGTGTTTACGCTCGGCAACACCGTTCTACCGAGATGTATTGGCACACGAGGTTTGGCGTACAATGCCAAGAGACCTGAGAAACTCAGAAAGCTATAGGGTGTAAAACTCTAAGGCATCAGAACGTAGATATTTGACATTGGTAGAAAAAAATATTCTTTATCTCATTAATGAATTACTTGATAACAAACCCAGCATTATATTTATTCTTCAAAAGGAAAACCCAAGAAAATTTAGAAAAATCATCTACAATGATCAGGAACACAACTCGAACCTCATATATCTAAATAAAGGAGCTCAAACAACTAAGAACTGCTCTTACTATGATGAGACGGAAAGGAGGAACAACAATGCTTTCCAAGTTGGCAAGCCTCACACTCAAAGGAAGATCACGTGGAGATTTGTGGGAGGACATGACACAGCTTTTGTAGAGGAAGGTGACCACAATGAAGGTGCCACATGTACAGTGAGATTGGTCCAGTAGGAATAGTGGATGTACAAGTATGAGGAGGTTGGACCAGTCTATAGAGCCCCCCTCCCCATTGCTCACGACCACATCCAGTCACCCTGCCTGTGAATATGTCCTGAAACACAAGAGACGAAGGGTAAAAAATGGCATGGCAATGCATATCCTTAGTAATCTGACTAATAGAAAGTAAGTTCATCTGAAATTAAGGGCATATAAAACATTCTGAAGGCACATGGATGCCGTCAGATATACCCCTCCTGTTCCGTAATGGGTAAGTGGACCCCATTAGCAATAAAAGTTAACAACCCATCTGCCAGGAGGTATAGTCGTGTAGGACATGAACTGTTCTTTGTCTTTACACAGATAGTGGGATGCGCCGGTGTCCATGATCCACTCTGTCATATTTGCACCACTACTACCAGTAAAAGCGTAAGCGATACCTGAGGAGCTCGAAGAGGCTCTGACAGAGGCTGCAGTATCTGTGGATACTGTAGTGGTGGTGCCGATCACCGGAGTTATGATCTCTCGTATACGAGAGACAATGTCATCCAGGCATGGATCTGCTTGGGAAGCTAGAGTCTCTGAAGGCTCGATCTGTTCTGCCACACAAGCAGATGCATGGTATTTATGCTTCAGATAGCATGTGCCCTCTGAGTGTCCTGGATGACAACAGTAGGTGCAACGACCATGCTGACGTCCACCGTCTCTTCCATGGGGACTACGCCCTCTGAACTGGGCAGACCCTCCTTTGCCGCAAGAAGCGATTGTCGCTGAAGAGAGCTGTGGAGTGGCAGTAGAAGGAATAAGAAGCTTGCTGAGACGATTGTAGGCCTCATCCATGAGAGGTATGGTTGCCCCAGTAAGGAGCTGCATCATACTCCGGATTGGGCACAACCAAAAAGACCCCAACAATCGTGGAGCTGTATGCCATCTGTTGCTCAGTGGATGTCACAATAGGCATGAAGTTGTGAAGCTTCTCGAACATGTCAGCGAGGAGTAGAATGTGTGCAGTGAATGACCATTCTGCTTGGCCCTGTAAATGTTAAACTGAAGTTGAAGAATCTTAGCCTTATTCTTTGCTTGGGCATAAGTAGATTCCAGAATATCCCACATTGCCTTGGCGGTGGGCTGATTCACAATATCATTGGCCATCTCCGTGGTGAGCGTCTCAGAGAGCCAAATACACACATATTCGTCGTCTTGCTTCCACGAAGCATTGTCCCCAGTCGTATCTATCGGCTCCAGTTTCATCAGAATGTACTCCTTATTGTTGCACTGCATAAGGATGAGAAACTGCGTGGACCACAACTCATAGTTGGTCCCATCCATCTTTAAGATGGGAGCCGGGCCCTTGAAGGCATTGTATGAAGAAAAGATATCACCCTTGTTCTCTAATATGATAGAAGAATGGTCGAAAACTGAACTCAACTGGGAAGTAGACTGATCTGAGCAAGTCTACACAATCATATGGAGGATTGGTGTACATGTAGACTCATACAACCATCCCCGTCAATTCTTGTGCTTTCTAGGACTGAAAAACATGATTTATAGGTCTGAAATCACGTTTTCCGGTCAAACTCAGACTGTTTTTTATTCAAATCAGGCCTCTGATCAGCGCACAGGAGGGCCTAAGGTACCCTAGATCGTTCAGGAGGCAACCATAGAAGGCTGTGAGGGCCCCTCGGCGGCGAGAGGGGACCTCCAGAGGCCGAGGGGCCCTCTAGAGGCCTGGAGGCGGCCCTCGGGGGCTGATGGCACCCTACCACCATCGCAGGAGGCAACGCAAGGGCCTGGAACAACACCCGGCAGTTGGCGATTTGCAACTGTGGCACACACGAGGGGTGGCGCACATGGGTGTCGAGTTGGGCTGGCGGTGGCGACTGGAAATTAGACCAGAATTTCGGTCTAAAACCGTCGCTCTGATACCGTGCGGAGATGTAAGAATGAATTGAATTATTGATGAGACCCTAGGGTTCTCTTATATAAGAGAGAAACCTGTTAGACAAATTATATGAAGAAGACAAAGGAAATGTAAATTACATAACACTATGAAAGATAACTAATATCTCAACATAAACGTAAGTCAGGCTTTCATAGGAAAGAGTTGAACTTTCATCGAAAAGAGTCGAACTGAGCCAAAAACCCAATATACTCCTTTAACATATGCATGCATATGTAAATTTGAAGTAAATTATATAATTTTTGGGTATACAAACCTTCAACACATCAAACCAACGAATGCCATTTTCAGGTTGAAATCATTTATTTAATTGAATCTGAACTGTAGTTCATAACTTCATATATGGTTCATGTCTTTTTGAATTGAATCTAAGTTGGTTTTTATATGAAGCAAGCTTGAGCAAGTATTGACCAGAGAATGTTGATCGCCTTATCCTTGGCTATTGAGCAGTTATCAATAAAAAATGTGTTCAGTAGTAGCTGTGTGATCCACGCTTTACATAGAATGATCTTGGATATTTTTATTTATTGAGAAGTCCTTAAACCTTTTTATTGATCCTTATTGGAGGTTCCGAGGTTTTGTCGTTTAGGGCCTTGTGAGTGCATCTTGATCAGCCATATATACAGGGATTTTCACATATACTTCTGTAGGAATTGTATTTGATATTATGTAAATATTCTAAACATTTATACAATTAGATTTAGATGAGTTGTTGGATTCTAAGACCCAATAATTAAGCTGTGATCTTTCCTAATTTGTCATATATGCTATGATTGGGACTTGTTTATTTGTAGGCCTATATAAAAAGCCCTGTACAATTTTTATTACCCGAAGAGAATCAATGTGAACATCTTGCTACTTTGTTATTCTCCTGTGGAATAGGATGGTTTGTTGTAATCATGAACCACATCTCAGCGTTCTTAGTATCTCGTTGTTTTGCATATTATCTTTTACAATTCTTAGCATGTTATAAGAGAAGATGATAATGATGACTATCAGTGTTCATTTGTTTTTGGGAGCTAGCATTTTGTATACATCAATGTTCATGTCCTCCGTATTATGAAAATTTCTTGAAGATTACGCTACTTTCTATTCTATGGAGTTTCTTATTGCAAAAAAATCTCTTGGAGTTCTTTCTTCCGTGTTAAAGTTCTCAATTTGATCAAAGAAGTAAATTTACATTTTGGGATTGCCAAGTTAATCAACCATTGACAAATTGATATGCTCATGAGTGTTGACTTTTCTTCACCTAGTTTTTGGTTTGATTCTTAGAGGACTTTATGCATGCTCTTTATGACCGTAACATGTCTTTTTTAGAGATACAAAAAGGCCATGGTTCAACGGTGCTTTTCACAAAATAAATTGTTGGTGGAAAGACCCTGTGCATTCCTGGAAAACTCTAACTTCAGAAAGTATCGTAGAATACCAAGATCCTTCATAACAACCTGACGACCCAAAAATGCTTTTGCTATCTTTATCCCTTGAGTATCATCTCCTGTAATCAAAATATCATCAACATACACCATGATGACACCCGTACCTCTAAGAGTCTTTTAAATGAACAACGAGTGATCCGCATTTGATCTCTTGAATCCTTGTTGTTTAATTAGATGGGAAAGCTTCTGAAACACGCCCTTGGGCTTTTATTTAAGGCCATATATTGCCTTATGAAGTCTGTACACCATAGGATTCTCCCCCTCACCAGCGAACCTCGGGAGCTGCTGCATGTAGACTTCTTCCTGCATATCGCCATACAAGAATGTATTCTTAACATCAAGTTGAAACAAGGGCCATTCATGTACCATAACAACTGACAGAAGAATACAAAGAGTGGAATGACGGGCAACTGGAGAGAAGGTATCCATATAATCCATGCCATATGTCTGAGTAAAACCCCGCACCACTAACCTTGCCTTGTAACGTTCAAGACTGCCATCCACATGATACTTGACAGTAAATACCCATTTACAGCTAACAACAGATGCTCCAGAGGGAGCGGGGATCAAGCTCCATGTACCCTGTGACTGTAGGGCAACCATTTCCTCCTCCATAGCAGAACGCCAACAATCAATCTTCAAGGAATCCTGATAATTCCGTGGTATCTCCACAGAAGACAAAGCCACTGCAAACTTCTAAAAGTCCTCTCTGAGGCGATGAAAGGAAACCTGGGAGGCAAGAGGATATGAAGCACATGTGCGTTTTTGCTTCCATATAGCAATAGGGACATCCATATCATCAACCACAATACTCGCCGGTTCACATTCCTCCTGCAATGATGAACCCCTGCACATGCACACTATCCGACCCATCATTAGTAATAACATCTACCTCAGGATGATTGACGTACAGCATGAGCAGGACCCAACTGATGGGTATAATCTTTAGGTAATGGCGAGACTGGTGGTTTTGGTGGTGGTGGCGATAGCGGCCGCGACGACGGTGGTGTAGGCTTGACCACAGGAAAAAGAATGGACGTTGGAGGACTCAAAATAGGAGGAGGAGGAACATAGACCTCGTCATTAGATGTGGATGAGACCAACTTGTTACATGCAGGTGAGAAGTACATAACAAACTCAAAGAATATAACATCAACACTGACAAAGTATTTTCTAGCAACGGTATCCCTTCTGAGTCTGAGAGTAACCCACAAAGACACACTTGACAGCCCTAGGCAAGAGCTTGTCAAGTCCAGAAGATAACTGATGAACAAAAGCAACAACACCAAAAACACGAGGGTAAGTGAGAATAATTCCTTTTCGGGAAAAGCAACAGAAAGAGGAATTTTCTCACCGAGTATCGAGGACAACATACGATTTACAAGGTAACAAGCTGTAAGGATTGCATCTCCCCACAAAGAAATAGGAGCACAACTTTGGATAAGCAGGGTTCGAGTAATGTCAAGAAGATGATGATGTTTTCTCTCTGCGACACCATTTTGTTGAGATGTGTATGCACATGTGGTTTGATGAATAATACCTTTTGACGAAAAGAAGTGTGAGAGAGAATGAGTGCAAAATTCCAAAGCATTATCCGTACGAATATATTTCACATGTGAGGAAAAAATATTTTGCACTTCATTTATAAGATTTGTAATAACATCCCCTGCTTCAGATTTATTCTTTAAGAGAAAGACCCACGACAAACGAGAGAAGTCATCAACGACAACATGATAAAACCACTCGGAACCCAAATATCGACATGAAGTAATTCAAACGGGGAGCTACTGTTCAGACACTGACGACTAGGGAAGCTAGCTCAATGGAGCTTTCCTAACTGACAGGCTTCACACCGGAAGGAAGAGCTCGCAGAAATCTGAGGCAAGAGATGACACATCTTCTGAATCGGGAGGTGACCGAAACGTAGATGTCATGTATACGGACTGGACCAGACGATAAAGACCATCTTGCTCAGAACCACAACCAATCACCCTGCCCGTTAGGATGCCCTGAAATATAAGAGACGATGGGTCAAATATAGCGCGACAGTACAAATCTTTTGTAATCTGACTAATAGAAAGTAAGTTCATCGAAAAATCAGAGGCATGTAAAACATTCTGTAGATGTATGGACGGTGATAAAGTAATCTCCCCCTCTCCAACAATGGGTGAATGAGTCCCATCAGCTATTACCACTGACCTCTCTGGTGGAATCTCCCTGTATGACGTAAGTCTATCTCTGTCGCGACAAAGATGATGTCTTGCATCAGAGTCCATAATCCAATCTGAGACATCAGAACTATGACATGATGGAAAAGCACAAGCACTACCTGAGATGCTAGCAGCGGCAGAAGTACTGGCAGACGCTGAGGTAGCAATGTCTGAAGGACCTCCTAAAGAATCTGTAGATAGAGGAGGCATAATATCTCGCGATCTCGCAACAAGCTCCTCGAACCGTTGATCCGAAGTAGATGCCAACTGAGATGCGACATGCTCGACTACTCGCGTTGAGGCTGGAAATCCATGCTTAGAATAGCATGTATCCTCAACACGTCCTGTGTGATGACAAAAGGTGCATGGCCGGCGAAAACGACCGCCTCTACCACGAGGTCTACGACCACGGAAGGAAGGACCACCTCTCCCTCTGGAAGCAGCCATCGCCGAGGGTGGTGGAGTAGAAGCACTGGAGGAGACAGAGATGCGGTTAAGCCTCCGGTAGACTTCCTCTATAGGAGGAATGGTAACATCGGCAAAAATCTGTGATCGAGCGGGCATCATATTCATGATCAAGGGCTGCAAGCAGGACTCCAACCATGATAGCATTCTGAAATGTCTTCTGCTGCTCGGCGGTGGCCGAGAGAGGAATAATACTGTAGAGTTTCTCAAACTTCCCCCGTAGGGATGTATACAAGGAGTGAAGTGGTCGCCCATTCTGCTTCATTGTGAATATGTTGTGCTGGAGCTGTAACATCTTGGTCTCATTTCACACCTGTGAATATGTTGCCGCCAGTATATCCCACATCGCCTTAGCTATGGGCTGATGGAGAACACCATTAGCAATCTCCATCGACAACGTGCCTGAAAGCCAAACCTTGGTGTATGAATCATCAGCCTCCCAGGAGGCATAAATCCCAGTCTTCTCTGTTGGCTCTTCCTCGGTAAGAATGTGCTTCTTACAGTTCGACTTCATGAGGATCATGAACTGCATCGCCCAGAGCTCATAGTTCATCCCATCCATCTTGATTATTGGTGCAGGACCTTTGAATGCATTTATGGAGGGTATATTGGCCTTGTTTTCTGACATATCGTTGGAGACGAAGAACTATGATTTGTAGACCAAAAGACAAGTGTCTACATAAACTTCATAGGATTTTAGTGCATATGTAGACTTTATGCACTCAAATCCATTTAGATGTCGGAGAGGGTGGCTGCGGCAGAGCCCAGCGAAGATAGGGGCCGACAGGTGGGGTCGGCGGGTGGAGCGGCAGGAGGGGGGAGTGACGAGGGAGGTGCCGACGAGGAGGCAGGGTGAGGACAGGAGGTGGCGGAGAAGAGAGAGAGGGGCAGCGATAGGTGGCGACGTCGGGGAGAAGAAGAGGGGAGCGGCAGTGGCGGTGGGAGGGAAAGGGGTTTAGGGTTTTGGCTGTGATACCATGTTGGTGGAAAGAGTTATATTATTCTTCCAAAGAACCCTAGGCTCTCTTATATAAAGAAAACCCATGGGTAAATTACATAAGATAGAACCGACAAAATAAAAATAACATAAAAGGTACACCGACTACATAATTATTTCTACATAAATCATTGATGGAGTTATTCATGGTCCTACAAGGTTATTTCAATAGACCTGCATTACATGGTGGGTGATACTGGATGCATTGCATGGAGGTTTTCTGACTGCAATGATTGTTAGAGAGGAGAGACTTCAGTGTTTATGGAGTTGGGTATCGTCGATCCTTATTAACTTCTGAATTTGTTCAAAGAGCAAGAGTCAGGGTAGAGACGGGATCTGGTGTCGTAACTTGTGGTAAGTATTAGCACAACTCTAGCGATTTTTCCCGCTAGTTGCTTCCACTTGAAAAAGAGGAAAGCATATATCTTACGAACTAGAGCAGAAAATTTATGGTACGATTTTTCCAGAGAAGTTCTAACTGGATTTTGTGAATTCGGGGATGGCATTCTCTCCCTCCCAAGAAAATAACCTTAATAGCAAATTCACAATGTTTAACTTGAGCAATTCACATTTCTATATTGGAAATATATCATCACCGGCCAAGAATAAAGCAAAGACCACTCCATTGGGTTTATATGGATGTAAAAAGGAGAAGACACCAAATAACGAAGGTGAATCAAGGTGATACGTGTTGTTGTCAATGAGATTTTCAATTGCTCCAGCCTGTTCATTGTATTCTCTGACTTGAGGTGAGTTTTTGAGAATAGTAAAATGTTGATTTCAAATATTTCATTAGCGTGGAGAAAAGAATGAAAGGTTATATTTATTCCATAGGTCTAGGGTCTTCTTATATAGAGAGAAACCCTACAGAGAAAAAACGGGAGAAAGTACATAAAAGACCCCGAAGGGTTACATGACACAAATAAAGTAGAAAACATAATAACTCTAACACTCCCCCTCAAATTGGAGCATATATGTCGATCATGCCCAACTTGAAAACTAAATACAAGAGACGCTTCTTTAATAGCGCCTTCGTGAAGATGTTTGCAAGCTGAAGTTCAGTAGAGATGTGTGGAGTGATGGTCTTTTCTCCTCATATTGCATCACGACTGAAACGATAATCAACTTAAATGTGTTTTATCCGTTCATGGAAAATAAGATTGGTGGCGATGTATGTAGAAGAATTATTGTCACAATATAAAGGTACGAGAATAGCAACTGAAAGTTCAAGTTCCCGTAGAAAGGAGACAAACCATGTGATCTTATAAGTGGCTTAGGCCATTGCCATGTATTATGCCTTTGCTCTTGATCTGGAGACCACTGTCTGTTTCTTGCTTCGCCAAATGACCAAGTTGTCCCCAACAAACATGGTGTAGTCTGTAGTGGATTGACGATCTTCAAACGAACCGGCATAATCAACATCTGTATGGACGGAGACATCACTGTCTCATTAACCCCATAGAAGAGTCCATGTCCTGGAGATTCCTTCAAGTATCAAAGGATCAAAAGAACATCCTACCAATGACTGTAAAGGGGCCTCTCCATGTGTTGATTGTCTCTGCTACCAGCATATGATATATATGGTCTAGTAACAGTATGATAGAGCAATTTTCCCACTAGATTTCTCTACCGTTTAGTATTCTTAAATGTTGGATCACTAGTTGTTGTATATTTTCTCACTAGATGTTGTATGACTGTAAATGGGCCTCTCCATGTGTTGATGCTACCATCAAATGATATATATGGTCTAGTAATAGTATGATAAAGCAGTTTTCCCACTAGGCTTCTATATCGTTTAGTATTCTTAAATGTTGGATCACTGGATGTTGTATGTTTTCTCACTTCTGCAGGGATGCTTGATGGCTTGCATCCAAGTAGTTTTGCTTCAGTTAGAATGTCAAGGCAATACTTCCTCTGTGAGATATGAAGCTCCTCTATAGTGTGCATCACCTCAATGCCAAGAAAGTAACAACGTTGGCCAAGATCCTTTGTGATAAAGACCTTCTGGAGGAGGTCTTAGTCTTTGAAATGTCGACTTCGTTGTTTCATGTGACAACCATATCATCAACATAGGCAACAAGACTGACGGTTCCAGTAGATTGTCGTCTAACAAAGACATAATAGTTAGATGTCATCATCTGAAAACCAAGGGTATTGATCTCAGTACTGAGTTTGTCAAACCATACCATGGGGCTCTGTTCAGGCCATAAATGGCCTTGTGTAGTCAGTGTACACACTCCCTCTCAGTCGCGTAACTCGGCGGTTGCATCATATAGATTTCCTCCTTGAGGTCACTACAAAGGAAAGCATTCTTCACATCAAGTTGGAAAATGAGACATGCCTTTTAGAAGCAACAAAAAAATGATACGTATTGATCCCATTCTTGCAATTGGAAAGAATGTTCCAAAATCATCAACCCAAAAGTTTGTGTGAAGCCTTTGGCAAGTGCTGACTTTCAATCTGTCAATGGACCCATCAGATGACTTCTTGGTCGTGAAGACCTATCTGCAAGCCACGGGTCGAACTCCCGAGGGGTACAACACAAGATACCATGTGCCTCGAGAGGTAAGTGCGTTCATCTCCTCATCCATGACATGTCGCCAACCCTGATCTTGCATCACACCGCGATGATCTTTGGGGATTAGAATAGCATTCAGAGCATATGCAAACCTCTTGTCACAACTAGATAAACTATCAGTTGAAGTAAAATGTAATATAGGGTGAAAAGTACATTGCCTCTTTTGCTTGCAGAGGGCTATCAGAAGCTCCTCAGGTAAATCCGGGGTAGTTGTAGTAGAAGTACTTGAAGGAGTCATATTATCTTGCATAAAAGGGATTTGTAAAGAAACATACAAAGGCGTAGAGGCAGGTGTGTCCATCTCTTTCGTAGGATCTTTTGTCAAATTGTAGATTTTTCGCTGACCACCAATGAACACCTTGAAAGAACAAGACCCGAGCATGAAGTTTTCTATGCCCGTAAGTTTGATAGACATACCTTGTACTATCACAGATGATGTAGTGTACAAGGTCTTTGTCTCGGTAGGAAGAGATGCCATCGTGGTCAGATATAGAGATCAAGAAAGTAGTTTTGTTGTACAATTACACATGCGTGGGCTGGAAAGTGCCCTTGAACTCACACACAAACAATAGGGAGTGCTGAAATCCCAACGCACAACGAATTGGGGGGACACTAGCGATAGAGGTATCATGCCTTACGCGTGGCTGGTGGCACCCGTGGAGGGGTGCATCAGTGACTGGCAGCACCCAAGATGATGCTAGAGTCCCTAGCAACACCCAAGATGGTGCAACAAGGGGCTGGAGGCACCTGTGGAGGGTGCTGGAGGCCCTAACAACACCTACGGTTAAGTGCAAGGGGTGTTGGCGGCACCCAAGGGCGGAGCAACACTGCCTAGCAGTGACTGGAGACGCCTAGGAGCACAAGCAAGGCTTGTAACTGCTTTCTGGGATGGTTGGAGGGCATAGCGCAGGGCCCTAGATAAGGGAGGAGGGACTGCATATGCGACAACGAGAGAGGAGGCTCGGAGGAGAGCCCTGATCTAGGATCGTTGCTCTGATACCATGTAGAGAAGAGAATGAATTATTGTCTTATTCCACGGGTATAGGGTTTCTTATATAGCGTGAAGCCCTAGAGAGCAATACTTAAAAGCCCCCAGAGGATGACATGGCCCGATAAATAAATAAAAGACAAAATAACTCCAATAAGTGCGGCTAAGGATTTTCTTGGTCAGCAGTTTGTCACCAATGACCTTGACGATTTACATTACTTCCTTGGACTTGAGTTTGTCAGGAATCAGCGGGGTCTTCTTATGACCCAGAGGAAGTATATTGGTAATCGTTTTCTTCTTAGAGTATTATTTCCTTACTTCTGCATGGTGCTTGTCCTTTTTATCTTTGAGGTCCCCAGTGGAGAAAGAATCCTTTTCTTTTGAGGTTTTTTTGCAAGATAATGATTTTCAAGCCTTGGTATGAGAAAGACCTACTCATTTGATCCTTCGTTTCTCAAGGTTTCTATGTGAATGGTGTGCTTGGTGATAGATACTTCTTCTACTGAAGATTGAAGTATTTACATTCATGAATTTTTTGAGTTGGTGGCTTCCATTTACTCTCTATCCTGACTACCTATGATCACATATTCTCATGAAGATCAACACTATGCCTTATGTGTTAACCCAAAAAGATGGGTTAAGTGAATGGAGATGTTTTTCCTTCTTTTGTCATAAAAAACTTGGCACTATATGCTTGAGCTTGAGGGGGGAAGGGGCATTTCTGAGATACGTAATTGGAGTAGACAAGTTGTTGGATCCTTTCCTACATTAAATTAACAAGTAGCAGTTTTTTCTTGTTTAGTCTCGCACCTTTAAAATTTTGACTTTTGCGACTTTATGGACCTATATAAGGAGTCATGTGCTACTTGTATATTTGATTAAAAACAATGCAAATGTTTGACTATTAGGTTGCGCCTTTGTGGAGTAGGATGCCTTTTGGTCATTGTTAGAAAATAGAGAATGCGGAGCAGCGGAAGCTTATCGAAATAAAGAGGTAAAACATAAATTGAACACAAGAGTTAACGTGGAACCCTACTCCTTAAGGAGCAGGATGAAACCACGGGAGAAGCCCTCAAAGGGGCGTATGCTTCATTGCACTTTCTCATTGGACTACGGGAGGTGTAGGGCTCTATATATAACACCCACAGAGTTTCCGCATCCCACGTGTACTAGATGTGGTACTAAACTCTGGATGGGGTAGATGGATCTCTCCAGGATCCATTTACCCATCTCCCCCATAGATGATCCATACAACGAATACTCCAACACTCGCCCTAAAGCTGGAGCATGCTATGCTCAACTTGGACAAATAGAAAGAAACTCAACTCATGCTATAAGACACTACAGACAATATCAACTCAATGTGCACAACTGTTGTTGTCGAGGACATTGCTTCTCTTTCCATGCAGGTGAGGAGGACGAATGGGCTAGAGTGTGAGTCTGCTGAATTTCCTCGTCAGAAAGCATGTGCTCTGAACTGCGCCTGTCAGAGTCACTGCAACTGAAATGAGTCTCCTCGTTGGAGTCCACGGTCGCTGGAGAATGGAGTCTGAAAGAAGTCTCCTCGTCGGAGAACTGGATCTCTCCCATCTGGCACAGAGAATGATACTTTACTCTGGAGTCCCTATGATACCACATGAAAATCCTTGTCAACATGGCATAGGGAATGATCCTCTACTCTGGAGTCCTTATGGCTCACATGAAAACTCTGGTCGAACAGCAACAAGAACAATGATGGGGACTGCTGCAAAAGATGGCAAACATGTGCACATCTGAAAAGACCGCATACTCATGCGTATCTGAAACTAACTCGGAATCTGACGTCGAGTCTGACAAAATCTCTGTAGAGTTTGTAAATCGGTTGGTCTGGAGAATATTTGAATCTGACCTCTGAATTTGGAACAAGACCTGTGACTCTACACAATACTCACCCTTTCTCCCATACTGGTCGGAATGAAGACATTGACCAAGTGGGGAGAAGACAAGAAAATAGGGTAACAAAATAAGCCATCGCCTGGAGGATGACTGGAGGTCACGGAGGATACGTGGGCCTGAGCGATTCTTCGGTGGCGCGCAGAACAACCTCGAGAACGAGAAGCGCCTGGAGCGCCATACACGTCTGGATGTTCGAGCGCCATATGCACTAAATGGGAGAAGCGCCTGCAGCTCCTGAATCTCTAAGAACTAATCGTCTGGAAGCGCCTGGAAGCGAGAAATCGCAGGAGATGCCGTCATCGAACTTGATGGCAGAACTTGAAAATAAAATCTTCAAAATAATCATCACGAGCATAATTAGGGTTTCAATAGAAACCCTAGAATAGAGTCTCAAACCTCGAATCAAAAAAATAATGAACATGAAATCCTCGAGAATCGACCCGCTCTGATACCATGTTAGAAAATAGAGAATGCGGAAGCGTATCAAATCAAAGAGATACAACATGAATTGATCACATGATTTAACGTGGAACCCTAGTCCCTAAGGAGCGTGATGAAACCATGGGAGAAGCTCTCAAAGGGGAGTATGCTTCATTGCACTTTCTCATTGGACTACAGGGGTGTGGGCTCTACATATAGCACCCATGGAGTCTCCACATCCCACAGGTTGCAGATATGGTACTAACTCTGGATGGGGTAAATGGATCTCTCCAGGATCCATTTACCCATCTCCCTCATAGATGACACATACAACGAATACTCTAACAGTCATCATGACAACAGTAGCTTTTGGTATGACACTTATTTTTTATTATTCGCGAAACCTTAAAAAGGTCCTTATAAAGATTTTTTAGTGGAAAAAAGGGCATGCATTCATCATGGTCCACTTCTGTATATATTAACGAGCATATTGGAGTTTACATGAGCCAAGAATGGAAGAGTCTTCGCATGATGAGCAACCATTTTCCATAATCCGTATAAAGCCTCTCTCACTAAAATGACTCCATTTTGAGCTAACCGAATAGCCCGCTAGCATGCTACAGGTTCCAATGATCCACCATTGATCAAAACTGAGCTATATAAGCAACACCCAAGAGTCTTCCACCATGGAGAGATTGATCCATGGAATAGCCTTGCTTTCCAAAAGATCTGCGTAAAGATTCTTAATATTTAAATGCATTCTTATTAATATTTTGTTTGCTTTCTTAGCTGCCTCATTGTACAAAATTGAAGATAAATCATTTAATATACTCCTCTTGTTGCCTAATACGTGACCTTTATCTTGTCATTGCATCACTATCTCTAAGACCTTATTGTAGCTCACACTCGCTCACATCTTTCAAGCTCTTTGCTCTCGATTTCGACATGATTTCGCAATTGTTTCTCAAGCTTGTCATCACATAATGTTTATGGCGTGAGCAGTAGTATAATCATAGTGTCCATGCTACCTGAGTTATGATTTCTATTATTCAAGATCGGCACCCTGCTCTTGAGGTTTGGTCTTAACTGGTTGCTTACATACAAGACTTTGCAGTCACCTTTGTGTTCTTTTAGTGCCATTTGTGGAAAGTATCACGAATGGAAAGACCAAGTTAGGAAGGGGTTGTGATCTGAGATGGCTCTGCTACAAAAAGAGAGGCTTGATATAATTCCCAGTGGAGGTAGGATTGAGCAATAAGTTGGGTTGGCCCAAACTCCATCAACATAACCCATTGAACATGACATCAATCCATACAGAGCATCAACAATGAAGGTGATAATAAAGACATAAGTTGCAATAAATAAGGTAGAATTATCATCAAATCACCAAACCGTGCAATGTAAAGATGATTTTGAGTTCTTGACACAGTGCCTTGTCTTTTACCTAATTAAGATATGAAAGGGCTTTAACTAGTGGATTAGAGAATTGCTATGATTTTTCCGCACCTGACTTACGGGGTCCATGTTGGTGGAAGGTATTAACTTCCTTGTACGCCTAATGTTTGGTTTCTTAATGTCCATAAAAATTAGGCCCAATTAAACCGCAACTCATAAGACCCAAAAGGTGCTGCTCTTATTTCATGTTTATATTTATTTTTATATTTACGTAATTATGCTTTCAATGATGTAATCCTTTGAGGTCAAATTTTTTTAAGCGCTGCGTATATTTATTGTTATAATTATAGCATGGACGATAGATTCACTTAAGTAGAATTTCTCACTTATGTAGTTCTGCTGAGTATATTTATTGTTATAATTATAGCATGGACCTTAGATTCACTAAGGAGAATTTCCCACTTACGTAGTTCATGATAGTCAATTTCAACACACAAGATTTATAGTATGTAAATATTTTACATATACTGTCTATTGTACACATACCACTCATACGTACATCTTAAAGTATGATGTTTGAAGAGTGAAGCGATTTGAAAATTATTTTCTTGATTACAATAGTAGGACAGCCCTTCTATACATAATAAAAAAGGGAGAGGTTAAAAACGTATACGACGGGTGATTAAATATAGAAATGAAAAATAGACAACAAACTAGTCCTATAGTTTCAGAGCTCATTACTCATAATACTCCAAAGTTGGAGCATCGATGTCCATGCTCAGCTTGGAAATATATTTGATGAAGGGAAAACAACTCTAAGGTTTTTATAAACATATTGGTTGTATGCTTTTCATGAATAACTGGTTTGGTTTGGATATACCCATTCTGCATCATATCCTGAGTGTAATGCCAATCCACTGTGGTGTGCTAGTAGGATCATGGAAGGCTAGATTGGTTACAATAAAATATTAAATATAATAGTCGAATTATTACATTTCATAATCATGTGGTCGTGGGTTGGAAGTTGGAGATTTTGAAGCACATAGCTAATCCACATAAACTCAGTAAAAGCTTGGTCTCCTTAGGTGTCTATTGAGTTGATGAGTTGAGTCAGGCTACCAAAGTTTACAGTGTTGTACATGTAAATACTCATTAATTAAAATGCTGTTTTTAAAAACCAAGAAATGTTTTTTCCAAAGATGTATTATGATAGGATAGCTGTGAATTTTGTTCATATACATCTGATATCTTGGCCATTCATCCTTGAACTATGCCCCTGTTTTGTAATAGTTTCGACATTAAATTTGTAAATGAAATTTGTAACTAGACTTTTTCTTTTTGCAGGTCATGGAACAGTGCATCTCCAGGTTGGATGTTGCTATGTTTAATGCCATATTACGTGAATCAGCCAATCAAATTCCTACAGACCCTGTATCTGATCCAATTGTAGACATGAAAGTTCTGCCTATAGTGGCAGGTGACTTGAGTTTTGGGTCTGGTGTTCAGCTAAAAAATGCAGTAAGTTGCATTTTGTTTCTTTTCTAGACACCTTACTCTTTTTTCCCAAAGACAATGGTTTCCTTTCCTCAAGTGTGTTCAATGTTTACATCTAATCATCATGTAATATCTGGGTAAGAGGATTGCGGAACCCGCAACCAGATCAAATCACAGGGATTAGACTTGAGTTTACAAAAATAATAATTTCTTTGTTTTCCTAAGGAGCGATATGCATAGATAAATTGAGGCGTATCTTAGGAATGTGACTTTCAGAAAAAATGATGGCTTTCGTAAAAAAATTCTAGTGGCCGTCTTTGGTAATAGAACAAAGACAACTTTAACCGTGTATGTGGTACTTGTCTTCTATTCATCCAAAACAGTTTAACAATGCAGTTTTTGCTTGGACTATGACCCCTCGACAGTAATTCTGATTATTTGGATGAGCAATACTTTTTGCGTCCTCCTTAGAGCATAAAATATATTTTGTCTGTTATCATCAAATGCTTTCTTAATCCCGAAATCCGTTGAATATATAATACCATTAGAACTCGCTCAACCATTTTCCCCATTGTCACTTGCATATCCCTTACCGTCTCCGTTACAACTTGCATTACAACCCACCACTAGCAAAGTGAAATAGAACGGGGAAGTCATGCTCCACGCTATGTATATAATATTGGGAAAATGCGATCAGTAGTACACAAACAGAACAACGATCAAACAAAAAAATCATGCACAATCACACATCACAAGGAATAATAATAGTTAGGCAATGTGCCTTCTCTACTTTCTTATACCAGACTATCTTTGTATTCTCGTGAATATCTTTTGGAGAACAATGAACAACTGCATCAAGGGTCAATTTATATTGTGAGCCCATGGTTACAGGGAGGTGTGGTGAAATTATCGATATGGTTAGATTGATGTGGTTAAGGGACACATATACGTCTTCTATTATTCTTTGCAGGTTGAACACCACTCGTCCCCAATTTGAAGGCTTAATTGTATTACATACTGCAACTTGACTCCATGATTTTATCATCTCGATTCATCGATAGTGTTGGTGTGAACTTTTCCTTGTCTTCTATAATAGAGGACCAACATAAGTTGAACATGTCTTCAGTTTATTTACCATAACGGGCTTGGTGAACATATTTGCACGATTTTTTAAAGGGATATTTACACCCATAGCCCCGAGTAATTTCATAATTACCCTGTTACCCCTCCCATGCTCGCCACTCCTCATCCTCTCCCAAAGGACCAAACTTGACCAAACTTGTTGACACAAAATATAGGGGAAAATTATATTTGCATATATAACTTATTAGAAGCACAAAAATGTAAAGTCCAGACTATTCGCCAATTATTTCATGTTTTATTGGAAGAATTAGAATGAATTTCATTAGATAGAAAATTCAAAAGGCAGTAAACAGTTCACTAACAAGTGTTGAGAACAATGGAAAGATATAGATATAAGAAAAAAATACCTAGATTATATTCCCAAATGCAACATATACGTGAACAATGAAAAGATGCATCAATGTAAATGATGATATAAGAGTTAGGAAAAACAGAAAATGTGTCATTAACATGCTATGGATTAACATGAATCCTATATGCAAGCCCCTTGTTCAGATATGTAGCCGCATATGCGGCCGCATATACGCTTTGACTGCATATTGCCGCATATGGCATATGCGCTTTGGTTAAGTGACCGAATACGCATATGCGACCGCATTGATCGCATTTCTGAACACTGTGTGTCACCTTTCTGTGTCTAATTGAGGTGCAAAAGAAACTGAAAGATGAATATTAGTAGTTGTGGAGATATTTCTACGTTCCTATGTACCTCTTATGTTATTTATTTCTTTATGTTTATCTTATGAAATTTACCCATAGGTCTCTCCTCTATATAAGAGAGCCTAGGGTTCCCATGAATAAACAACTCTCTTATTTTTCCCAACATGGTATCAGAGCAGCGGTCCTAGGTCGGAGCTCATGTACTCAAAACCCTGACCCTAGCCCCACCTTCTGCCCCCTCCACATGTCATGCCTTTCTGCACGTTGCCGCCCCTCCGCGCGTCGCCTGGCCTTTAGCGTCGCTCGGCCTCCCCGTTGCCATCCCTCCAGCCGTCACTGACCTTCTTCCGAGGCCGCCTCTTCGCCGCCACTGCGCGGTACATTCTCTACCATGGGTATCGGTTCCTCTGTTTGTTTGATGGATTTGGTTGCATAAGTCTACATATGCATTCAAATCTACGTATGTTTGAGAGATATTCACTCTTTGATCTATAAAGCCCTAGTTTTCTACATCCGGCAATATGTCTGATAACAAAGTTGATGTACCCGCCATATGCACTTTCAGAGGTCCAACACCTATTATCAAAATGGACGGAACAAACTATGAGCTCTAGACTATATAGTTCATTAGCCTTATGAAGTCAAATGGTAAGAAACACATTCTTATCGAGGAGGAGTTGGTGGAGAAAACTGGGGTAAATGCCTCTTAGGAGACGGACGTTGCATATGCCAAAGTTTGACTTTCTGGTACATTGACGATTGAGATCGCCAATGATGTGTTACATCAGCCTACTGCTAAGGTGATGTGGGATATCCTCGCAGCAATATATTCTCAAACGAGGAACGAAATGAAGATCCTCCAACTCCAGCATTACATATTCACTATCAAGCAGAACGGACAACCCCTTCACTCACTGTATACATCCTTGCATGGGATGTTTAAGACGCTCCACAGCTTCATGCCTCTAATGGCGACTCTAGAGCAGCAAAAGACATATAGGAATGCTACCTTGGTTGGTGTATTCCTAGCAGCCCTTTACCCTGAATATGATGTTGTTCGCTCCCAGATTCTAGTGGATGCCAGTATTCCTCCCATGGAGGAAGCTTTCTGCAAGCTCAACAGGATTGCTATTCCGTCCATAGTCACTAAGCAGACTTCTCCAGCTATGGCAGCCTCTCGAGGAAGAGGAGGTTCTTCTTCGTTTTGTGGATGCGAACCTCGTTGTAGAGGAGGTTGCATTCATCAGCCATGCACGTACTGTCACCGTCCATGACATACCGAGGATACATGCTATTCCAAGCATGGCTTTCCGGCTTCAGCCCGTGTAGCGGAGCAGGTTGAGTCTTCAGCTGCTCCTACTTCTGATTAGAGGTTTGATGACCTTGTAGCTAAACTGCTGGATATCATGGCTCTTGCTTCTTCACCATCTCCAGGAGGCCATTCAAATGTAGCAGACGCTGCCTCTGTCAGTACATCTACTACGGCTAATATCTCAGGTAGTACTTTTGCTTTTATATCCTGTCATGGATATGAGATTACTGAATGGATTATGGATTCTGGGGGAACACAATTTATGCGGGGACAAACATCAACTTACAGCATATAAACATGTTCCACCAGGGAGAACTGTTGTGATTGGAGATGAGTCTCATTCCCCTGATCGTTGGACATGGGAAAATTTTGTTTGACGCCTTCGATGCATCTGCAGAATGTGTTACATGCACCTGATTTCTCTATGAATTTGTTATCCATTAGTCAGATCACAAAGGATTTGCACTGTAGAGCTATTTTTGACCCATCGTTTCTTGTTTTTCAGGACATTCTTACGGGAAGAGTGATTGGGTGTGGTCGTGAGCAAGGTGGTCGTTATCGCCTGGTCCGAACTTCCAATGTTGGCATATCATCTTATGCAACATGATCAGTTTCTCTTTATACCTGACACCTACGCTTTGGTCACCTCCTTCTCTAGAAGATGTGCCATATGTTGTTGTAGATTTCACCGGGTTGTTCCTGTCCTCTTGAGAAGTCCGACGCCTTTTTTTTAGGTCTGGAAAGCCTGTTTCCTAGCAGTGGAACTCCGCATCACTATGAGGCTTCAACAATGCACATCTACGCTCCTACTACCTGACCTCTTTTGCTTGCCACTGAGAGTTCGATGTTCGATTTCACGCTCTCGAAACCTCCACCACCCTGACTTAAGGTTTAGCCACTTTGGCTACAGGGTTGACGATGCTTCCTTCCAGTGCGAGGCGTGTCAGTTGGGAAAGCATCATCGGTCTACTTTTCCTAGTCGTCAGAGTCGGAGCAATAACTCCGTTTTTGAGTTATTTCATGTTGACATTTGGGGTCCGAGTCATGCTCCCGATCACCAGGGACGTCGGTTTTATCTTGTTGATGCGGATGATTTTTCTCGTTTGTCATGGATGTTTCTATTGAAAAATAAATCTGTAGTAGGGGATGCGATCAAAATTTTTATAAATGAAGTGCAGAATATTTTCTCTATCTCTGTGAAATTTGTGAGAACTGATAATGCCATGGAATTATGTACTCGTGTTTTATCCAATTTCCTTTCATCCCGTAGAATTATTCATCAAACATCTTGCGCTTCACTTCTCAACAGAATGTTGTTGCAGAGAGAAAGTGTTGTCATCTACTTGATATCACTCGACTCTTCTCATTCAGAATCGTGCCCTTATTCGTTTTGGGTGATGCAGTTCTTACATGAGTCAAATTCCTAAGTAGTACCTGGGAAATACATAAATACCTAGGTTCTACGTAATGTTTTTTTTTTACTCAAAAACTACAAAGGTGTCGCATGTTCAACATGCGACACCCCTTAAGTTTTTTTTTACCCAGGAACTGCGTTAGTGTCGCATGTTCAATATGCGCTATAGATAGCGCATATTCAACATGCGACATATGTCCAGGGAATTCCTATCGAAATGGACTGTACAGGTATCGCAGGTCTCAAAATTTACTGGATAGGTATCGCATGTTGTATATGCGACATGAAGGGATAACGCATGTTCAATATGCGTTATCCTTCCAGGAAATTTTCATCGGAATGCCTGGGGCAGGTGTGTGCTTTGAAAATTGAACATATGACGCATGTTCAAAATGCGTCATATTTACAGTAAAGTTTTCGGCGAAAATGGCTGTCCAAGTGTGGGCTTTGGAATGTCAAGTTTTTAAAAACCCTTGGAAAGACATTTTTGTAGACATTCCCATGTTTTTAATGTAAATAGACATTTTTGTAAACATTCCAGACAATGCAAACACTGTAGACATTCCAAACATCAAAGAGGACATTTCAATATAGACTTGTTCATGATTACACTTTACATTTTTTGCATCATATTAAAAATTACATTGATTACAATTCAACGTTTTTTCCTCCTATGGTATGTAATCGTAGAATCTGGAGGATGGAACGGTAATAGACGGTTCGCTTCGTCTATCATGTGGATCTGAGAGGGTCCTGCGGCATCCTCCTCGAATGTAGGCATAGACGGCGGCGTTAGTGTGCAGTAAGTTGGTCGTGTCTGGCTGGGGTCCAATCCTTGCCTCAACGGTGCTTGAGGCGTTGGCAAGTCCTCTCTTGGTCGCTCGGTGGCAGGTGTGAAGTAGTCTCCTTGCTCAATGTTATCATCCTCCGCAGCGGCCTCTTCAAAGTCCATGGGTTCCGCGACTTGTTCACGTGCCCTACCACGACCTCTTCCTCGTCCCCGTCCTCTTGCCCTTCCCCGCCATGCCTCCTCCCTGGCCACATCTGCACGCTCGTCATGTAACGTGACTGCATCCGCAAAATGTAATGACAGCCACTCCGTCATTTCCGCCTTCGCTTGTGCCGCAATCTCGCGGCATTCCTCGTGTCCAATGTCGTAGACACGGCTCCACAGAGCGAGCTGCATCCAAGGAAAATACGTAGATGTAAATTTGTAACAATTTTGTTAATTAATTTACCAAAAAGTTATAGTTCGAGTACTTACGTTGCTTGCCAGGGTTGCCCCCAAACGTCCGATAAATCTTCGAGTAATGGTCCCATACCATTGCTCGTATGCGGGCGTCGCGAATACCCCTCTGGACTGATCGATGCGAATAGTTCTAACTTCCCGCTCTTCCCAGCGTGCAATATACAAGCTGTGTTTCGCCCTCCAATCCACATGTACTTTCCCCCTCAAATCGATAGCGTGGAGTTCTGGAAATGTGGAGCAACGCTTTGGGATGTCTTGAAGACCCCCAAATTGTCTCTTAAACCGATCTGGGTAGTAATACTCCACAATGTGGAAGTATATCAAAGGCACTTCAGCTCTCCAAATTTGTTCGCCCTCAAGAGAGTTGGCTGGGAGATGGGCGCGGATCTCATCCGTATAGGGAGTCCAAAATACCTGAATGCAAAAATTGTATTACGATTAGTATTTGTTTTGTTGTTATTGGAAAAATTTTCAAATGTAAAATTACCTGGTCGGGTGATTGCATGTCAAAAGCATCCCTGTAGGGTCTCACCACGTGTGTGGGCTGTCTACGATGGGCAAACGCCGTTGCCCAGCGGACTCCTAACGGGCGCCCGTACCATTCTCTGCCGTCCCTAACAACTGGAGCAATGTGGGGGAAATGCTCCCAAGCCCAGAGCTGAAGTAGGATGACCGAGCCTCTAATCTCCTCGGTCGCCATGTCCGCTGCCAAACATAGATGTCTGTAAAGATATGCAAGTACGGCCGATCCCCAGCTCAATGTCCCAGAGAACTCAAAATCCTGTAGATGTGGTAGAGCTATAAGTGAAACCAAGGATCCAGACTTGTCCGTGAAAAGTACTCCACCAAGCAACTGCAAAATGTATGCTCGAGCGTGTCTCTGTACGACTAGCTCGTCTGCATCCTCAGCCAACTCTGAAAAATTGGTGGACAGCCAGCTTGCTGACACCCTGCTGCCAACTATGTCTGCGGGCAGTGGCCTAACACCCAACAATTCCTCGCATGTATCTGCCCATGTCGCTCCAGGTGTTGTCTCCCCGGTAACCGCAGGCCCATCAATTCGCAGCCCCAAAATGAATGCCACATCCTGCAAGGTGATAGTAATCTCCCCACTAGGCATGTGGAAGGTGTGCGTCTCGGGTCTCCATCGTTCAACTAAAGCTGTCACAAGATGCCAATCCAGGGTAATGAACTCGAGGTCTGAGATGCAACCAAATCCTGCCTCGACTACGTAAGGCAGTAGTTGGTCATCCAAAGGGATCCGACGTACATGTGTCTCTCGTCGCCGGCAGCGCAACCACGAAGATTCCTACATGAAAATTGTTAGGAAAGAAAATTGAAGGAAGGAAGAATTTATAATTACTTACATCGCCAGCCCAAACTCGACGTGAACGATGACGCTCCTGAAGGCGCAAAACTGAAGGATCAATTGGGCCGGGATTCATCTGAAAAATACAATATTCAATGTTAGACAATACAATTCAAAAAAACTATATGAAAGAACAATATCCCAAACAATCGAAAATTCCTAATATACGAGTGTAGCATACTTACTCGAATTTGGACATTTACGTCGGTTGTGACCTTGACCACCACAATTTCCACATTTATTCTTATTCCTGCTCGTCGTCGGCTCATTTGATGTGGATGCTTGAGAATAATTTCCACAATTTCCACATTCATTAGACGTCCGTCGAGGCCTGGTAGACACCTCGAATAATATTTGCGGTTGTACTTGTACCTGGGTAACTGTGTGTCCATTCGCAGCTGCAGTCCAACGGGTCAACTCTGTGGATGCGTAATGCGTGAATTTTCGACCAGCAGCAATGGCTGCGCTTGCTTCTTCAAAATGTTGAATGAAGTATGACACACAATTATAAAATGTCTTCTTAATTAACGCAGAGATTGGCAAGCAACGGGCATCTTTAAGAACTGCATTGTAGCTTTCGCTCAGATTTGTAGTCATCTGACCAAACCTATACCCACCGTCATAGGCCAAGGTCCATTGCTCACGACGACAATCATGAGTTGAAAACCATCTAGCTGCTCCATTATTCCACTCTTGTAATTTCCTCATGAAGTACGCGAACTTCCTAGGTGTCGTCTGTAATGCTGCTGCTTGCACCAGAGATTTCATGGAACCATTTCTAAAGACGCTATTGAAGTTGCTCGCCACGTGTCTCGTACAAAAACGCCAATATGCAAAGGGTTCTAATAAATCCACGTCAGCATCTTTCATAGCGGCTTTTATACCAGAATGCCTGTCGGAGATGATACAGATTGGTCCAGCTCGCATGCCAATTACCCTTAGACGAACCAACGAAAGAAACCACTTCCATGACGACAAGGATTCCTCGTCGACGATCCCGAATGCAAGGGGGACAATATGTTTATCCCCATCAACCCCGCAAGCAATGAGCAGTTTCTGTTTGTACTTCCCGTACAAATGTGTCCCGTCAACACTAATCAGTGGCCGACAATATTTGAATGCTTCAATGGAAGGACCAAAAGCCCAAAAACATCGTTCAAATCTGCGGCAGAGAGGTTTGCGCGGATCAGGATGGTCGCTGTATTCAATATCAATTTCAGTCCCTGGAATAGCGGCCTTCATTGCATGCAAAAGAAAAGGCATTTCAGCATATGACTTCTTCCAGTCACCAAATACAATTCCGATGGCCTTCCTTCGAGCATCCCAAGCCCTTTTCCTTGAAACCCAGTAGTTGTACATCTCGTGGATGTGAGCTCTACAACTAGATACACGAACATTGGGGTCATCCCTAACAAGAGTTAGCAACGATCTGGACATGAATTTGTAGTCCAACTGAGGGTGATCTTGATTAACTGTTGGGTTTATACAAGTGTGTATTCCAACAACCTTGGAGATCACCCACAGTCCATCAAATTTTCTGAAATGTCCTCGTAAATACCAAACACAACCATTTGCTCTCTGCGAACAAAAAACCGACCATATCAAGCTGGTGGATTCCTTGACAATGAAGTCAAAATGTGATAGAATGTGGAACTTCTTCACAGCGTAAACCAAATCCTCCCTACATTTGAACGTCCTACCCTTGCGGATTTCGTCAGCAACACCATCAAGTCTAGACTTGCTTCGAATGTCGTCTTCATATGTTGAACGAGTATTAGACCCTCTAACCCCAAAAAAGGGTATACGGGGTGTAATAGTATGCGCGGTTTGTTCATCAGTTGGGAGCTCCTCGTCCATCAGATCATCTTCGACATCTTCGCTACCTTCTTCCAGGTCATCATCGGTACCCCAAGGGATGAAATCCTGATCCATCCGGTTAACCTCTCGCAGCAACGGCTCACTCAAGCCCAAATCCTGAACCGTGCTTGGCTGCGTTACAGGCGCATCCGTATCATGGTCGGGTCCCGTGGTTGGGACAATTCTTGGTGGTGTGCTGCGGACAACTGCTGCTTGTGTGCTCGGGACTCCAGACGATTCGTTGTTAGTCATAACAGTTGGGACTTCGCTCACAGATACATCTTCAACATAAATATCGGTAGGCATTGATTTCCCAATGGTCCGAGCGTACACAATAACTGTCTGCACATCATCATCATCGACAATAGATGAAAATGATGGTTCCTCCCCTGGGCCTCGAGGGACGCGATGTAATAATCGGATTTTTTGACTGTCAACATCCAAGTTGAACTTACGGCAAACCAAGTTCAACATCTCATCGAACGTCATATTAGGAGTCAACACAAACCCCCTCACGTTGGTTGACGATCCGGACATGAGTGTACTACTCACATGACACATACAATACAACTGCTCCATTCTAACCTAATACGTGACACAACGCACAAGCAAACGTCATACATTCGAGAAATGAAAATAATATGCATATGATACAAAAAAAATAAAAAAAAACGTTTTACCAAGTCCGATTGTTCGCAGCAGGTGATTAGCCCTAACGAGAAGCGGGGACGGCTAGGACGGTGACAATCACTGAAAACACGGAAAAGGAGTGTTCCGCGGGGCTAGGATTGACCAAAATGGGTGTTGTTGAGAGAGGATGAGACCAAAAGATGAGGGTGGAGAGGAGGGCGTCGGGGGCGGCTGGTCGCTGGAGAGGAAGTGGGAGTCGGGCAAGGGCGCGGGGAAATGAGAAGGCCACTGGGCGCGGGTCTTAATTAGGGTCGATATCGCATGTTGAATATGCGCTATCTATAGCGCATATTGAACATGCGACACTAACGCAGTTCCTGGGTAAAAAAAAAACTTAAGGGGTGTCGCATGTTGAACATGCGACACCTTTGTAGTTTTTGAGTAAAAAAAAACATTACGTAGAACCTAGGTAATTATGTATTTCCCAGGTACTACTTAGGAATTTGACTCGTTCTTACATCATGCTATTTGTTGAATCACATGATCATCTATCTTGGGTGAGAAAATTCCTTTCTCCTTAGTTTTCCCTTAGAAAGAGTTGTTCTCACTTACTCATCGTATGTTTGGCTCTGTTGCATTTGTTCACCAGTTGATTCTAGGTCTTGACAATCTCTCTCCTAGAGTTGTCAAATGTGTGTTTGTTGGGTACTCCAAAACCCAGAAGGGGTACCGGTGTTATGATCTTTTGCGCAGTAAATACCATATCCTTGCTAATGTCACATTTTTCTGAGTCTGTGATGTATTTCTATCCTACAGGTGATAGGTTGGCTTCATCAGACACAGACGATGAGGTTTACATGCCACCCCCTCTTACGAGTCAGTCACCTCCTCCTGTGCATGTGGTTCCACCACCGCCACTACCACCACCTCCTCCCCCACCACCTACTCCCACCCCTCCTACTACCCAGTCGCATGTGCCCATTGTTCCACCATTACCAAAATTCTATACATGTGTGATTGTGATGTGTATGAAGATATATCTGTGAAGGAATCATTGCAGGAGGATACCCCACAGATGTAGGAGGTTCCTAATGACCTGGATATACCCATTGCAGTTCGGAAGCAGAAGCAGTCTTGTGCTTCCTACCCTCTTGCCACTCAGGTCTCCTTTCATCTTCTGATAGGGGAATTTCAGAGATTTGCAATGGCTCTATTTGTCGTGGACATTCCACAAAATTATCAGGAGGCTTGGAAGGATAGTCGTTGGCGCTTGGCTATGGAGGAAGAAATGGCTAATTTGCAATCACATGGTACCTGGAGTTTGGTGTCTACTCCTCCCGGGGCATCTGTTGTCAGTTGCAAATGGGTGTTCACTGTTAAACATCATGCAGATGGGAGCCTTTATCGCTACAAGGCAAGATTAGTGGTACGGGGATTTACTCAGAACTACGGCGTGAATTACTTGGACACGTTCTCTCCAATTGCTCGTCACTCTACTCTACATGTCCTACTTTCAGTAACAGTGGTACGCGATTGGCCTTTGTTTCTGTTAGATGTTAAAAATGCATTTTTTGTATGGAGATGTACAGGAGGAAGTCTACATGCAGCAACCTCTAGAGTTTGCTGTTGAGAGGAGTGTCAACAGGTTTGTAGACTCCATAAGACAATAGATGGCCTTAAGCAAAGTCCAATGGTGTGATTTCAGAAGCTCTCGGATCTGATTGAAAGGCAGGGTTCAAGAGATCAAATGCACACATTCACTCTTTGTGCAGAGAACATCCAGAGGTATAGTTGTCATTATGTCTATGTTGATGATATACTTGTTACAAGAGATGATGTGCAGGGGGTCAAGATGGTAAACGAATTTTTGGGTTGTTAGTTTGTTACCAAGGATCTTGGTACCCTAAGGTATTTCTTAGGGCTGGAATTTGCTATGAATACGCAGGGTTTTGTGATGACCCAAAGGATGTATGTTACAGACATGCTTGTTGAGGCATGCATGATTGGGTGTCGACCATCTACTACTGCTATGGATCCTAGCATGAAGTTATATGATGATGATACATATGAAGTTGACAGAAGGAGATATAAAGAGATGGTGGGAAAGCTCCTCTATATTACAATTACTAGACTCTATATCTCCTTTGCCGTGAGTCAGTTCATGAAGTAGTCCCGACAGGTTCATATGGATGCTACATACATGATTTTGAGATATCTAAAATCTTCTCCAGGTGCAAGGTTACTATTTAGAAAAGGAACAACTTTTTTTGTATCTGCATGTGTTGATGCAGATTATGCATGATATCCTAAGGATAGGAAGTCTACTTTAGGCTTCATTGTGTTTGTTAGCAGTTCTCTTGTTTCATGGAAAAGCAAAAAACAAACAGTGGTGGCTAGATCAAGTGTCGAATCCGAGTATAGGGCTATGGTCCAAGCAAGCATGGAAATGATGTGGGTTGGAGCAGTGTTAACATATTTGCATATAAATGTACCTCTACCCATGCAACTACAATGTGATAATCAGTTTGATTTATTTATTGCGGATAATCTTGCATTCCATGAAAGAACAACGTATATTGAGGTAGGCTGAGATATGATTCAAAAGGGTTTAATTTCTACCTCTCGTATCGGTTCAGGAGAGCGGACGACAGATATCTTTACCAATGCAATACCTAGGGGGCCATTTCAGAAGTGTTCGTCCAAGCTGAGCATGATTAATGTCTATGCTCCATCTTAAAGAGGAGTGTAGAGATATTTCTATGTTTCTATGTACCTATTCTGTTATTTTATTTCTTTATGTTTATCTTATATAAGTTACCCATAGGTCTCTCATCTATATAAGAGAGCCTATGGTTCCCAGGAATAAAGAACTTTCTTATTTTTCCCAGCAGTAGGTATGTAAGGGCTATAAATATCTAATCTCTTCAGAAAAATTTAGTTCTTCTGAGATAAGAAAAAATTCACTTTACCACGATCCCTTCCCAAAATTTTTTTGCTACTCCAAGGTCCTTCATGTCAACTCTCAACTAAGGAGCTTCTTTCGATCATATGCGGTATTATCTTTTGGGAGCAATCAATCTGTCGTCTATTAATAGATAGATGAAGGATCCATCTTCCACCTTGTTGTGGTAAACACAACAACCATATAGGCTTCTGTTGAACCCAAGACCAATCATAATGCTGTCAAACCTTTTGTATCGTTGTTTGGAAGATGGGAGGCCTTTGTGCTCAGTATTGATCATTTTGCGTGGAGAGGAGCAAGATTCTTGGTGAAGAAAGCATATGTGGCTTTGAGGGGGACAACAGAGGAGTAGGACTTGGCGATGTGCCAGGACATAAAGATGGCTTGAGCGGCCAAGATCCTGCATAGAATTAAAATATTTTTGTGGTGTCTAAGAAGGAATTGCTTGTGCGATAAAGCTAGGAGGCGGGTTTGGAGGGAGGTTAGGATTCAGAGGATGGAGATTGGAGGGGATGAAGAGTTTTGGAGGTCGGTCGTTTGGTGGGTGACAACTCTCGTGATGACATTTCAAAGATGTTTGCGGTTCTGTGGGCCATCTGGCTTGGGCGAAACGATGTGGTCTTCAATAATAAGAGATTTTATTCGGAGAATGTAACTTTGCATTGTAAATCCGTATTACGTATATCAATCCTGGCTATGCTAATATTGTATCTTATCTTAACTTCTTAATGCTTTAATAAATTGCGGTGACTCCCATTTTGGGAGATCACCATCTTTTCCATAAAAAAATCGTTGTTTGGAAGACTACTTAAGCCCATACATGGACTTATTCAATATGCATACATGATCTTTCTTTTCCTCAAATGTGAATCCCTCCAAATTGACTTATTAGAATGTCATCTTCGAGTTCACCATGTAAGGAAAGCTGTCATCACTTCTAAGTGCTCCATCTCCAAGTCTCGATGTGACAAGAGCTAGTAAAACCTTGATGGATGTATGTCTTATAGTGGGAGAGAATATCTCATTATAATCCATACATTCCTTCTGATTGTATCTTGTCACTACTAAACATCCCTTTTATTTGATGCCTTCAGTGCATGAGATTTCTCTCTTTTTCTTGAAGATCTATTTGCAGCCAATGACTTTCCTCCCCTTTGAGAACCTAACAATATCCCTTGTCTGATTCTTGTGAGAGACTATTTTTTCACCCATAACAATAATCAATTGCTCAGATTATGCCCTTGTTATAGCCTCCTTGTAAGTAGTGGGTTCTGGAGACTATGTATCCTTAACAATCATAGTACAATTGCAACCATGTCTTTAAAATCATATCTCTGAGGTGGATGTATCTCTTTATGTGATCGATTAGTAGTAATATTTGGTTGCATCTTCTGTGGTTGCTCAGCTTCAGATTGCTCAGCATCATCATGATCAGAAGTGGTGTGATTAACTACTTGATTACTACTTGGTGTTATTTTAAACTCCATCGTTTATGCATATCATCACCTGATCTTGCATCAACAGACTCACTCCTTGAGTGAAGCATGGAATTCTAATCAAATGTAATATTCTTGCTAATAATAATTGTATGCTTAAATAGAGATCAGATTCTATACCCCTTATCCCCTGCACTATAGCATGTAAACATCTCTTTCTTTGCCCTTAGTTCTAGCATTACTTTACTAACATGATAGCATACAACACAACCAAAGAGATGTACAACAGGATAATATGTATTATTACTAGATCATCTCTTCATGAGTACCTTGTAGTCGATAACAGATGAGAAACTCCGGTTCACCAAGTAACACACTATATTCATAGCTTCAGTCTATAATGCTCTACCAAGGCCATCATTTGAGATCATACATCTTGCTCTCTCCAGAAGCATCATGTTCATTCATTCTATAATTCTATTTTGTTGTGGCATATCTCTAATAGTGCAGTGTCATACAACACTCCCTCCTTGCAGAACTCATAAACAACACTTCGACCCGTTATAAGTGCTCAAACGCTTGACCTATTTAGAAGTTTGATTCTCTACCAAGATCTTCCATTGTCTGAGGGTTTGAAATACCTTGCTCTTGTGTTTCATCATGAGCACACAAACAATCATGGAATAATATTAAATTATGGATATGAAGTATATGACACCTCCCAAAGATGGTACATGGGAAGTGCCCCAGCAATCAATATGGATGTAATCAAACGTCTCCTTCTTTCTGGTGAATAGTTTTACCGAACTTCTACATATGTTGTTTCCTGAATACGTAATGCACGCGAAAGTCTAGCTTGGATCATTTGAGATGCCTGATGAGAAATTTTTAATTAAGGGTATTCTTCCTCATTTAGCTCATGCACCCAACCGCATATGCCACAAACCTATTTCTGATTTCACTGCTTGTGGTGGTACTACAATAGAACCGGTAACTATAAAACCCTTGATGACAACCACTTCGGCTTTGGCAAATTGGATATCTCCACATTCAGTGTTGTACCTATATCCTTTAGGGTCCAAGACTCTAAGGATATCATGTTTTTAAGGGATTTTTACCTGGCAGATCCTATAATCTTTGTCAATGACCTCTACGACCTTTGAAACATCGATATTCCTCCTTCAACCCCGTAAACTTGCTCTGTCTTACCCCACGAACTCTACCGTTAAATTGACACATCTAGAGTTAACTTCCTTGAGTTAAAACCGAGTTAATCTAACCAATCCATGATCGGACGGCTAGAATTAACCAAGAGAAGAAAAGCGGTCGTCTCCGGCTACACCATTTCGACGCTAGACACATGCCGCTTCTGCGGAATCCTCGGATGCCTCGGCTGCAACCTCTTCCTCCCCACGCCACAAGCAGACCCCGCAAAAAAGAAGAATAAGAACAAGTACCGCGGCGTCAGGCAGAGGACGTGGGGGAAGTAGGCCACCGAGATCCATGACTCGCATCGTATCGCTCGTGTGTGGCTCGGTACGTTCGAGACCGCGGAGGATGCCGCCAAGGCCTACGACAGGGCCGCGATTAAGTTCCGGGGAGCACGAGGGGCTTCGAGGGGGGCAATCAGGGGACGCAAGGCCCGCGAGGGGGGGCTTCGAGGGGACGATCAGGGGACGCAAGGCCCGCTGGGGGGGGACTTTGAGCGGTTGGCGGTGTGGGGGGCTCGAGCCCCATGGGCTTCAAGAAGGGGAGGCAGCGTGGCCAGGAGGGGGGAATGCCGAGCAGGGGCCGAGGGGGGCTCGAGCAGAGGAGGCAGCGGGGGTGGGCTTCGAGCGGTTGGCGGGAGGAGGGGGGGCTTCAACGTCGTCGGGAGAGGGGGCGGTCGAGCAGGGGACGCGGCGCTGGGAGGGGGAGGCTCGAGCAGAGCAGGCGTGGGGGTTAGGGGGTCTTCGACCAGGGGACCTAGGCGTGGCTGATGCCGCCTTGTCCATGGCTGTCATCGTTGTGCTCAAGCAGATGTATGCATCCTACTAAGGTTCGAGGCATGGCTGGTGACGCTCGGGGCGGAGAGGAGGTTGTGGAGTACAGATCTAACGTGAGTAAAGAGGAGTGGCACTTACAGTAAATTTGATAAATAAATTGGGTATAATGTAAAAAAAAACAACAGAATCCGGTTAGCTTTAACGGTTAAATGGATGAGGGTTAACCATATGGTATGTAGGGTAAAGGTTAACAAATTTACAGGGTCGAGGGAGGAATATCGATGTTTCAAAGGTCGTAGAGGTCATTGACAAAGATTATAGGGTATGTTGGGTAAAAATCCCTTTTTTTAATCAAGAACATGTCAAATTTCTGTTACCATCCTTATGACTCCATCATGCATCTTGATTTTGGGATTTTTACACCCATAACTCTGAGTAATTCCGCAATAACATTCATAACCTTGTATAGTCGTGAATTACACGAGAAACCCCGGATAATTACTCCGTCTCACACCCATAACCTTCTGTTAGTTTCAACGGTAACCCCAACCACACCATCGAGTTAATCTAACTTAGTATCAATCCAACGGTTAAAATTAATTCAAAAGTAAAAAGTAAAAAGAAAAAGAAACTCCCATCCCTCCCCCCTCCTCCAGCAACACTCCCCCTCGTAACCTTGGGGAGTCGACAGGGCCCTGCATGCGTGATCTTGGGAGAGGGGAGCTTGCGGGGGCGGGCTTACGAAGGAGGCGACAGGAGTCGACGGGGCGGTCCAGGGAGGGGGAGCTTGTGAGGGAGGGCTTACGAAGGGAGGCAGATAGGAGACGGGGGAAGCTTTGGGTTGGGGGTGTTGCGCTCGAATTTTGCACCGGAAGGGCAAGGGAAGGGGGGCATCAGGGGAAGCTTGCAGGTGGGGGGGTGTGACTTCGCTCGAAGGTTGCAGCGGCAGGGCAAGGGAAGGGGGCATCGGGGGAAGCTTGCGGGTGTGTTTGACTCCGCTCGAAGGTTGCAGCGACAGGGCAAGGGAAGGGGGTGTCGGGGGAAGCTTGTCGGGGGTTGCGCTCGAAGTTTGCAGCGGCAAGGACAGGTCGTCGAGGGGCTGCTGATCGGTTTCGGCTTGAAGCTCGCAACGACAAAGGAAGTCGTCAGGGGGAAGCTCGCGGGGGCAGGAGGCGCTGCTGTCGGTTTCGCAGAGCTCGGATGAACTGGGATGAAGGAAGGCTCTGATGGACTTCGATCGACCAATACTCGGTCGATCTCCATCCAAATCACATTCTAACAGTTGCTAAAGATCACTAGTAGTCCTCCGCTTCGAATGGTGATGAAGATGATGTTCGGGTTTCACTGATCTACGATCTGGAGTGTCAAGCCTTGCTGCTGATGAATTTGAGCTCCAGATGCTCAATTTCAGTTCCATACGAAGTCCTGAGAATTTGTAGTTATTTCCTTGCTCGGAGATAGACCTCCGGACACCGTTATTAGCTGAAATAAGGTAAAAAAATTGGGGGGAGGTGGGCAATCTTTAGCGTATATTATCAGAATGGAGGTCGAGACACATATCCGTAAAGGATCTGTGGGGCGACGGCGGGGTTTTTGCAGGAGGGTTGGGGGAGGCTTCGAGCGAAAGGCTGGGCTACAGAGGTGGTCCCAAGGGGCGCTGCAGCTTCGAGCGGAAGGGCGGAGCTGTAGAAGTGGTCGGGTGGTCGTATGCCGACGTGCAGGGGAGGAGGAGGTAGTGCTCGGCCTAGGGAGAGAGGGGAATAATGGCATGTTTTGTAAATAAAAAACAATATCAAGGCAGATTTGTCCTTTTTAACGGAATCTGTCGCATATAACGGGTATACCAAACGAAACATAACTCAGGGTTATGTCATGTAAGAGTTAAGCATTAGTCGGGGTTTCTCGTGTAATTCGCGACTATACAGGGTTATGAATGTTATTGCGGAATTACTCAGGGTTATGGACGTAAAAATCCCCTTGATTTTCATAGAGTCAATTCCTACAATTTTGCATGTTGCATCATTCTCCATGATGAAGTTCCACCATTTATCTTCTTATATGTGCAGAATCCATTTTCATTGGACTTATATAGTAAGAACAATTTGAACTAAGTGTCTATATGGAAACCTCATTTCGATAATATGCATGGTCCGAATTAAAATAGAAATAAATTAATGAGATAAAAAGGGAAGGAGTTTGTTATACAATATATGGAAATGAGCAAAAAAGGAATGTTGGCTACAATATCGGGAGCCTCAGATCAAGATCTAATGGATTAAAACGAGTACTCATTAGGATGCTAATGGGCTCAAGGCTCATTGGAAATATATATATATAACATGAAAATGTAAAAATTTTAAAAATACATAAATGTAGGGACAAATCCTAATTTTTACATATATAGGAGCTAACTTGGGCGCCGCCCAAGGCAAAATGCCTCACTTAGAGTAAGGAAAGGCATTGGGGCCTTGCCTCACTTGGGTGCCTAGGAGACCGCCAAGAGGCGTTTGACATCATTGCATCTACGGTAGAAAGAGCCTGATTGATCAAGCATGTTGTAGTTCTTACAACATCAACCTAGTGTCTCTTAGGTTGCTCAACATGTATTTTCATGCTTCTCGCATACTCCATAAGGTTTAGGTTCATACATTCGAGAAATTATTTTGGGCTTTCTTGGGATCATTTTCTATCTCCATATCTTGTTTTTTACGAAATAGGATTCAAACTCCTCACTGTAGTATTCTCTCCCTCTATTCGACTTGAGACATTTCAACTTTAAACCTGCTTCATTTTAGACTTGAGACATTTCAACTTTAAACCTTCTTCATTTTCAACTAAAGCCATCTTTAATGTTTAAATACATTGGACTTATATTTTATAAAAAAACCCATTATTTTCTAGTTCTATCATAAGTAAAAGTACTGCAATAATGGAATCCATCAAAGGAGGAATCCTGGGATACAATTTTATAAACTAACCTTAATTTTTTAGATTTTTGTATTCTTAGCTTCTAAAAAAACCAATGTTTACATAACCTAAATCTACAATTTGCAATCATGCCAACTTTCCCTAATTTTGCACGATCTTCAATTCTTTCTCGCTTGTAGACTTAATCTATTAGTACAATGTGCTAACATTATAGCCTGAAGATGCCATGTTTATAAATTTGTTTGAGCTTGATGAAACATGCATGTTACTTCTTTCTTACATCAAGCTAGGACGTTCGAACCCTTATACACTTCTAAGAGCGTTGAAGGATGTTGCTACATCACTTTTAGAAAGCTGCCCGATTCATATGAGATTTCAAGTTAGATAGGGTACATGTTTAACGTTATTCAAGTTCAGAATAGTCCTCTTGGGTTGAGATATATCAATATCTCCTTTCTTCTCAGTGATGCCACAACACTCATCATCACTGAAATACACTTTTTTAAAAAATTATTTTTCACATAATTTTAGAGGATGAATGTGCTAGTGAATAGAGGGAAGTCTACATTTGTGCCCTTTGGGCACTTTGAGTCTGAGATTGAGGAGTGCACTAGGGTCATTGATACCCTACGGGGGACTTTACCGCTGGCGTACCTTGGCTTTCCCAAACTTTTGGCAGGTTGACGTAGGCGGACTTGGCACGATCAAGAAGCTTGAATGAAAGTTGACAGGCTGCAAGGCCTCGTGTTTGTCCCGTAGGGAGGGATTGCTGCTATTCAAGGCAGTTCTTAGTGCCATACCCATCTTTTTCATCTCCACTTAGATCTTCCTATGGGAATTTGCAAGTGAATGGAGGCTTGCATGTGTCTCTTCATCTGGAGAACGAACAATGCGCAGTCGAAAGAGATTCACTTGATGATCAAGGGGGCCTTGGCATTCTCAGACTATAGGAAATGAATAAGGTGCTTTTGCTAAAGTGGATAGCTTGTTTGTTGGGGGCTGAGGAGGACCTTCCCTTGCAGACTCATCAGAGACATCTATGGCATTCGAGCCTAATCGTAAATGGAGGACTCTTCCCTACACCTAGCCTCGACCTTTTGGAAGGAGAACTGCATGGTTGCTAGTGAGGTCCCTTTGCGAATGCGTCTGACCTTGGGGAATGGTGACTCTTTCTTGTTCTGGAAGGACAACTAGTCTGGCAAAGGTTCGGTGTAGGAGACCCTCCCGCATTGATACTCGTTGGCAGAGAATCGTGAGCTGCTTGTTAGGGAGGCTTGGGTCGATGACCAATGGATGTTGTGTTTTATGTCTCCTGAGCAATATTTAGATGAATTTCTATGCCTGTTTGAGATGATTGCAGACTATTTTGGTCCATCTGAGGGTCGTGATCATTAAGTGTGTAGTGACGGTTGTTTCACTGTGAAGAAGACCTACAAGGAGTCATCCTCCAGCGTGATGTTTGATCCGGGAATCTTGGAGCGCGACTGCAATATGATCTAGATGGTAAATGCCCCTCTCAAGTTAAAGATCTTCCTTTGGCCACACAAGCGGTTGATCAAGGTCAGAAGATCAATGATAGTCGAGGGGAAAGACATTGTTTTCTCCTTGTGTGGGAACGACAACGAGTACCTGGAATACCTTTTCTACTCTTGCACCCAAAGTTGCAAAAGTCGGTAGTCGGTACTCGGTCGGTTGGGTCACTGACTAAGGATTAATCAACAGTCGGGCGATTATTCGGATTTAGTCAGACTTTAATCGGCTTTGAATTTTATGATTATTTTAAATATGTAACTCATTTTTATACATATATTTACATACATTTTGTATAATTTTATATTACCATAATAAAATAAAAGAATTAATTGAATTTAAATAAAGCATTAAGCATATTATAATAAGTTTACTTATAAAAAAGCAAAACATTAAAAAATATGGTATCTCCAAGTAAAAATTGGTCGATTAATGTACCTAGTCGGAATTAGTCGGTACTCGGTGGGCCACCCTACTGACTAGTCAGACCTACTAGTCGGACCAGTCAGGTGACTTTTACAACACTGCTTGCACCTGCATCCGTGAAATTTGGATCGCTTTGAATGTCGAGTGGATTGATACCTCCTCCCACACTAGGTTTTGGAGCTCTTTGGTGGTCAACCAATTCCGACACATGGAGGAGTTCTTGCCCCTATTGCCTCCATTTGGGCGATTTTGGATGTCACACAACGAGATCATTTTCCGATCGAATAGGTTTTATGTTGATAATGTAACTCTTTTAGCTAGATCTCTACTTGAGACCTGGTGGTTGTAAGGTTTTTTATTCTTATCTTATTAATATATATGGGGTGGATACCTTCAGAGTGTTTCCCCCTCTTTTGCACAAAAATAATAATATTAGAAGATGACTTGTCGTAGGGTGGTATTAAATGAAGCACTGAACTCTGTATTCAGGACTTTCTTCTAGCACTTGAAAAGGTAATTTCGGAGCATCATTATCCTCATCAGTAGTAAGATTTACCATATTTTAGCCTTTATAGTTTTCTCCTTTAGACCACCCAATGGTATGGTGGTAATGTGGTGTATCTACCACCTAAAAGACAAGGTTCAAATTCCCCCTTGTGAGGTTGTGTTAGGTAATCAACAACTAGCGCAAAAAATAATTAGATCTTTTAACATGGATTTGAGCAAGAATGCATGTCGACACTACTTAAAGTGGGAGAAGGCTTCACCATTTTTTTATAGTTTTTTCCTTTTTGTTCTTAAAGGGATTTGTATTCCTACTTGTAATGCCTCTTGTGATTACAATTCTAGCAAGTAATGTTATTCGGATATGTGGATTTAGGTCGCTCCTTTTTTATGATCTTCCTCTAGATCTATTTTGATTCATGTATCTTTTCCTCCCACTCCTTTTTGTGTTTAAGGCAAATTCCGATGAGTAGTCTTCTCTAAACTTCCTCCATCGTGCCTCTTCTCCCAAAAGAAGGCCAACAACATACTCCAACTTGAGGTTCTCAGAATCGAAGAAGTTGCTAACAACTATAACCAATGCATTCTAATTTTCAAGCAAATTATAAAAAAGAAGTAATAAAGCATTTATCTCATCATTGATTTCAATTGGTTGATGATGCTACTGGGATCATTTAATTGTGAGGTCGTCATAGATTTCTTGCTCATCTTTAGATAGAAAGGTTTGTTCATCAAATAAACTTTATTTAATGCGGATGGTAGGGGTGCTAATCGAATCGAATACATTCGAATCCAATTAGATTCAGATTCAATTCATTATAAATTTTTCGAATCCGAATCTGAATCGAATATTAAACGAATTTCTAATCTAGATTCAAATTCGATTCATTTGGAGTTTCGAATATTCAAATTCGATTCATTTTATATCGAATTATAATTTTATTTAATAATGTAACTAATAATAAAAAATTTAAACTAATAATATTCTAAGTTTCAAAGAATTGAATAGACTTTGTGATACTAATTTGTGAAAAAAAATAATCAAGATAAGTAAAAAACTTTTAACATAAAGGGTGAAATTCAATAAATGATATAAATTACAATAAAGTACCTAACTTTTGTCCTTCGTATATGTCTCTTGCAATCCTCATTTACTTTTTTTGTACCTATGGTGAATTGAATATATAAAGAAAAAATAATTATTGACATCTTGATAAACCATTGATCTTTTCTTTTTGTACCTATGATGGAAATTCAATCAATGCATCTCCACCTTTTAACAAACACTCCACCAATTTTCTCATTCTCCTTGGTAAATTATTTACAACCATTGATCTTTTCTTTCTATCAATCTTGTTAATTATTTCAGAATTCAATTTTTCTATTTCTTCACCTTCTTCTTCCACTTTTTCATTAATATCATCATCATGCCCAATAACCCTATCATGGATACTATCTTGAGAAGATGGTATGTTTGAATTAGACTTCTAAAAACAAAATGAAAACACATACTCAACTATATTTTAAATTCCATACCAATATAAAAATACGAAATATAGATTAATAGATATACATGTCCAAAACAATAACCAGAAGATTGTGTTCCACGTTAATATGAGAATCTTTCATGTATTGCCCCCCATTGTGACCTATCTCCATGATATCTAAGAAAAAAGAATCACTAAATTCCATCAGAATCATAAAAGGTCGACGTGAACTGACTTATGGAGTTGAATCCCGCATCTGAGGTGTATAAAAATCGGCAGATCTGACTAAGAACTCAGTTGGTATGGCTCTAATCTTCAATTTTCTATTATGTAACATTTTTTTCTACATCAATCATGAACAGTTCATGCTTACCTCATTTCAATGCATTCTTATGGGGGCATAGTTGGGCTTATTAAAGATTATGATGATATTTCCCTCTTGATAACTTAGTCTCCTTGTAATCTTGATGAGAAATGGAATTTAGTTGCATCTATGGTCTTTTGCACATTTAGTCATTTAGGCAAAGCTCAAAATCCATGAAATGTGTTCATACCTTAATTGTCTCTATGATATTATTTGTATTCAAATGCTTGGTTGTCCTTATCATAAGATCTTGATATTATGACAGATGACAGGATTAAGAGTGTGATTAAGGAAAATATTATTAGAAATCTGAAACCTATGACATCGGGATGGTTTTTAAAAATTTAGTATGTGTTTGTTTGCAGATGATGTATTTTAAAATAACATAAATTATTTGGATAGAACCTAAATCTTAAGTTTTTAGGGTAAAAGGGTGTGTGTGGTAATACTAGTAGTTGTGGGGGTGATGGAAAGATGATGGCGACATTGGTGAGTCTAGAACCGGTGTCATTATCGACGACGAGGAAGAGTGGGAGCTGGTGGTGAGGCTGGTGATTGGGAGGGTGGCATTGTCAGTGGTGGGAGCGAGCATGAGTAGGAGACTAGAGCCGACGACATTGGAGAGAGCGAGAAGAAGCGGGAGGCCAGAGCCGACGACATTGGAGAGAGCAAGCGGTAGTGGGAGACTGGAGCTAGCAACTTTGGAGAGAGCGAGTAGGAGCGGGAGGTTGGAGTTGGCGGCGTTGGAGAGAAGAAGCAAATGTTAGGGTTTTTTTCTGATGAGTGACGAGGGGAGAGAGAGAATTTAGGGGAGTAAAGAGGAGGTCTGGTTATGTAATATGCATCCCAAAATTGGGATGTTTAGAATAAGATGATGAAAATTTTTATTTATTATATTAAGTTGTGTATCATTTATGGGGATTTTAAAAAATATATACTACATATATTTACATATATATATAATGCTTCATACATACTATATATGTGTGTGTATCGAATCGAATCGAATTGTTATCGAACGAATCTAAGTGAATTCAGATTCGATTCATTTGGGAATCGAATCCACAAGTTAAATTCAAATTCAGTTCATTTGATTTTGAATCGAACTTTTTTCGAATTTTTATCGAATGAATACTAATCGAATTCGAATGATTCAATTCAATTAGCAGCTTTCACGCATCTGTCATAGGTCGTTGAAAAGACTTGTCATTATCTTCTCCTTCACAAGGTTGGAGAAAGCGGTAGTCGGTACTTGGTCGGTCGGGTCAATAAGGATTAATTAACAATAGGGAGACTAGTTGGCTTTAGTTGGGCATTAGTCAGTTTTGAATTTTCTTAATTATTTTAAATATATAAATTATTTTTAATACATATAGGTTCATATATTTCATAGATTTAGCAATTTTCATGCTTATAAGAGCTTAAAAAAGAAGCAATTAAAGGAAAAGAAGAAAAAAGAAACTAAGTCACGAACAAAATGTTTACAAGGAACCGTGTTTGAATCTGGACGGTTCGAAAGGTACACATATTGCCATGCAAGATTACCTGATCCTGGGCACATAAAACGACGAGTCGCTATTGGAAGCGACGTTCACCGGAGGTGTAGCCATCTACATAGTCACAAATTCATATGGTAACACACTTAGCATAACTACATACGCAAGTTACTAATCAAATAACACTAGCATAACATTTGAAATCAATTACTATACAATTACAAATTCCAGATCCTATAAAATCAACTATTCAACAGTATATTATTACTCTGAATCCTATATTATTCAAATACTGCAATCATATATCTAGTTATCTTCTAACAAATTCTCATACAAAAACATTTTCTAACAAATTCATGTGTATAGTAAATACATATCAACGTAAACAATAAACTATCGTGATTCTCATTTCAAAATAGTAAATTATCATGCTCAGCTATCACGTTTCTTATTACTTTTTTTAAAAAAATCTTTATATGGATGAACTCGACTCATATTGTAAAAAAAAACATATGTACAAAGCTTGAATATATACTTCAAATCTCATTTCATATCGTGGATAAAGATAAACAACCATGGTTGCTGAATAAACTCAACTATAGGCACTTCATATTGTAAAAAATAATATGCACAAAGCTTGAAATAAAAAAATAATTAACCTAGTTTGGGCACGAACTGGAGAGGGGCTGGCAAGGCGTCGTAGGATTGGAGCAGGGGGTCTCATTAGGAGCTGGTAGCGCTCGGTGATGGAGTTGGCGGCAATCGATGGAGCAGCATCAGGAGGTCAAGGCGATGGGCGAGGGTTTTTGGGAGCCTACCGCACGTATGACTTGGGTGGGGGGGGGGGGGTTACTGGCAAACAGTAAGTCCCACTTAAGTGATTCTTGGTGATCGAGTCGGGTAAATGGAAGCGAAACTCGTTTGACTCCTGTAACATGTCTAAGTAAGAAACGACCAATTAATCGGTCGATTGACCTGACTACTCGTCCGATTAATCGCGTGCACCCGACTATAGGCCGATTTGGCCTAGTCAACCCGGTTGCATGATCGAATCGGCCATCTCGGGGTACCATTCTTTCTCTTTAAAAGAAAAACATGGCCGAGTCGACTAATCGGGTTAGTCAGTCGATTTTTGCAATAGTGCTCCTTCACGATGTTCGAGGTTATCAATGTAGCAAGGTTGAATTTCACCATTCCTAGAGCCCTTCAATCTAGGGCCTTTCACTCCTTTGTGGTTTCGGACTTCTTTCCTCTGATCGATAGATATAGATCCTTATGGTACGTAATATCTTTGATTTTCATCCTCCATAATGCGAAGTTAGATCCATTGAGCTTCTTGATTTTCATCTTCAACTATATCGCCAACTATGTAGTGGCTGAGCTTTGAACCATGGCTCTTATACTAGCGAAACGATTTGATCAATAATACAAAAGTAGAAAATCGATAAAAAAAATCACACATAATCACACTAAACAAGGATTTATAGTGGTTGCGACTATTTACCTACTTTACTATTCACACCGGACTCTTTCTTCCCATTCCTGTGTATGTGTCGGTACAATGAATGGTTACTGCAAGAGCCTATTCATGTCGCGAGATCAGGGTTAGGGTTACATGGAGGCGTTTATGAAATTACCATTATAGTGTATCGAAGAGGTTTAAGGATGCATGTTCTCCATTGCGAATCTGTCTTCACAAGTTAAATCTCTACATAAAATCGGTGAAATGCATTTATACCAACTTTTGTCCTTTTCAAAAGGCTTTCTACTTTTATCTTTGAATATGGATATTGATCCTTGATATATATCATGTCTGTATGCTTCTTAAAGTCCATGCCAACATTTATTTGCTCTTTCCTGACCAATCTTAGAAGGCTATTTTTTTACAAGTTCTCAAACCTTCAAACTTGAGCACCGGATGACCTTTTCACATGTCAAAATCACCATGCCTTTGAATTCGAGCACTAAATGACATTTGCACACTTACAAACCGCCTTAGTTGAGTCTCTCATTTTTATTATCTATTGGTGCCACATCAGCCCTTATATTTTCATTGCAAATGTGATCTTTATGGCCGCACATTGAATTGACCATCTTTGTTTCAGCTATAAGCATCTTTTCACAGTGGTTGTCACCTCTAACCATTGCTTATAGTGTATCCCTTTGAGCTGCAAAGATACCTTGTTGCTTCAATGATAAAAGGGTGTGAACTCATGGTTGATCTTTGGTGCTTTCACTTTCATAAAACATAACATAGTTGTTTCTCCGAAATGCGTATATGCCTGCATGGTCCCATTTGCATGTAAAGTAATAGAATATACTAATGATGCTATTCACGATGCATGTGGAAGTTGCTTTATGATCTTATGTGGAAGTTGCTTTATGATTTTGACATTGAGGTTACAAATAAATGTAAAATTAGTTTTCTTACATATGTTAATCTATAAAATGTCCCATCTCTTTATATTATTTAACAATGTTCCATCTCCAGATGTGTACTGTACTATAGGGCACAGAGATTAACATCCTCCGTTGTTGATGCCTACTGAAGTTGTCGGATGTGTTGCAGGTAGGTTATTGGTCACGATGTCTTTCAGATCTCTTTGGTTTGGATGCTGATGATTCCATGAGAGATGATCGAGATCATGAAGAAGACAATAATCAGCATACAGATGCTGATGAATCTAAATGTTTTATTCTTCTCAACTCTTTAAGCGATCTTCTAATGCTTCCCAAAGAGCTGCTCCTTGACAAGTCTATCAGAAATGAGGTATACTTTTTTCTTCCTTTTGTATTTAGATTTGCCATGCAAGTTTTACATTGTCTTGTTCCTTGTCCCTAGATCTGTCCATCAATTGGTCTGCCTCTGATAGTAAGGATACTCTGTAATCTTACTCCCGACGAGTTTTGCCCTGATCCTGTCCCTTGTGCTGTTTTGGAAGACCTAAATTCTGAGGTAGGGTTTATATCCTCTCTTTCATTGGTGCTTTGACAAAGGTCCAGGATTTATCTTTGTGCTGAACTTGGCTTTTGAAAAATAACATGCATCCTGATAGGATGCACAAATCTGATGGCATATTTGAATATGGGTGCATTCTTTTGGCTTCTATTAAAGCTTATACATTGCAGTTTATTCCCTTTTGGGATTTCCTAACTCAGTACAAATAAGTACTTGGAGCGCAAAAGTGCTGCATATGGGATCATAAAGAAATGTTTGTATTCGGAACACACTCTAAGGTTTCTTCACAGCTAACCCCATACAGGGGCCTTTTGACAATCGAGAGTATATGCAGCATAGAGGCTCACATCCAACTTTTACGGACAATCGAAACCTTATATATGGCATGAGGGCACAATCTTTATCATATATCTACATACTAATCACCACTCCATCTATATTTACTTGCTCCTATATTTTAAGCTCTTGACATGCATAGCTTTCCTACATACTATTCTCATATTGATACCACTAACCGAGTCCAGATGAATTGCTATATGCTATCGATTTTGCTGTTCGGCAATTGTGGCCATTACAGTCTTGTATGAGTTATCAAGTCCTGTGCTCTAATAATTAACTTCTTTCAGTCATACCATACTGAATGTTACAATCTGCTTTCCATTCTCAGAGCCTGCTGGAACGTAGCATCTCAGGTAGTAACTCAGCATGCAGCTTTCCATTTATCGCTGGTCCTGTAGTGTACCGCCTTCCGTCGAGTGCCGATGTAGCACAAAAGCTGGACGATGTAGCACATAAGACAGAGCTTGGGGGGAATGCGTCGGTTGTCGAAGCTAGGGGATACGCAAGCGACGAGGATCTCGAAAATTTGGATTGTCCTGTAGATTGTATGTCAGACCGGACTCCACCTGCATCCCAGTCCAGTGGGAACAGAAATACGAGAGGGGTTGCTACCATAATGAGATTTGAACTGCTTCAGGAGGTGTGGCCCGCCTGAGCTTCCCTAGATTCATTACGTTGTAAAGATGTTATACGTAGTGGTGGAAGAGCGATAAAAATAGAGCAAATGCAAGAGCTTATACGTTGAACTAAATGAAGAGGATGATACAGTTGTCCACATATTTTGTAATGGCTAAGCAAAAAGTAAATGAAGTACATTTGTACTATTATTTTAATCACCTCCGGTGATGTTACTGGTTTGAGGCCATCAACTCAGAAAACCTGCACCAAAGTAGTTTGTTGCAGATTTTGGAAGCTAAACTTGTCATAAAAGAGCATGGGAGGGGATACTAACATGGTTGCTGCTACGGGGGTTTGATGCAATGTCCGCATTGCATTTTTTACATTTACAAGGATAGATATACAAACTTTTCAAATCTGTCAATATTTGAGTTTGCATTCAGATTACAGAACTGATGCACTCCTGTTGCCAACTATTTTGCGTCCCTGCAGTTACACGAAGATGAGTCGCTTTGCATATCTGCCTTATTTGCTAGTGAAAGTATTTGGGGCCATCGACACCAAGCTGCTAATCATTGATATTCTCGAAGTTGGATTTTTTTACGTCTCTGCCCCTCTTAACTTCTGCAATCAAGTGATGCCCCTCTTTTTTTGTGATATCAGATATATCCATCACTCCTTGCTCCGTTATCATTTATGTCCTGCCAGGTTAGCTGTTGTTGAGCTGAAGTAAATCATGGTTTATTCAAACTAAGGTGTGGGTAAGAGGGACATAACTAGAAACTCTCACCTCTGCTCCCACCTTGCCACTACACCATTGCCCCCAACCTTCTCCCCCCCAGCCCCTCCATTGCTCGCTGCTGTTTTGCCTCTTGCATAGATCTGCAAAATTTAGTCATGCTACTTCGCAGCAAAATTCCATGCATTCGTGAGTGGCACCACATTTGTTCCACATGAGCATCCACGCCCAAGTATAGTTGAGCATCGTACACCCAACACATCACCTCACTCCCGTCCCAACAAAAGCTTGTGTGCTTCTCTCTAGCCCTCAGTCTGTTTCGGCTTGACTGTCATAGACTGGAAGGAGCATGGACCTACTAACCATCTCCATGAATATGCTACCTGCGGTGATGGCCTTTGTTTCGACAACAAGTTCTCCTTCCCGACTTGCTCGGAATCGTCTTTCGTTCCAAGCAACGGTTCGTCTACACACTCAACTCACTCTTCTATTAGCAAGCACCTCAAGCACACTGACTACCTCCAATCCTACTGCCTAAACGGGCTCCCTTGGTCACCTTCAATCTAATTACTCGAGGTGCAAGTGATAAAATTACAAAAAGTTAGATGAGCATATGTTGGAGTATTAGTCCTATGCGTCATGAATTGTAGCAGGGTAAATGGATCCTGGAGAAGATCCATTTACCCCACCCAGTTGTTTAGTCCCACATGGACCAGTGGTGGGACTTGGAGGCTCTGGAGAGGCTATATAAGGAGCCCCAGACCTCCTGTACTCATTGAGAAAAAGCAATGCATAGCATGCCCCTTTGAGAGCTTCTCCCGTGGTTTTATCCCGCTCCTCACAGAGTAGGGTTCCACGTAAAATCATGGTGTTCCATGTCTATCTTTCTTGTTTATGCTCTGTTTATCAATCGCTTCCGCATTCTTCATATTTTATAACATGGTATCAGAGCGGGTCGATTCTCGAGGATTTTATGGTCATTGTTATTATTTGAGATTTGATCTTTTGTTCTTGGAGATTTATTCTTATTATCATGTATGGTTCAAGTTTTAGGGTTTCTTTTTGAAACCGTAATCATGTTCAAGTTCTGAAATTTGTCGAGGCGGCAGTCTGATCATCCCCTCTAAGGCGCATTCTTCCAGGCATACGCAACCTTCCAGGGCGCATCGCCAAGCGTTGAAGGTGCTCCACCTCCCTCTATCCTGTCACGCAGGCGGAGAGCCCCATCACGCACGCCTCTTCAACTCCTGCAGGCGAAGGAGCCCCCTCGTGCAGTCGCGCAAGACCCACGTAGGCGGCGCTGCGCTGCCCTTGCTGTGTCTTCTCAGGTCACGGGCGGCATCGGCCTTCAGATCCCATGCTCCAGAGCAGACCGACCCATCAGGCAGACCCCTTTTCATCCGCGGCGCGAAGTTGCGGCACCTGCTTCCCACAGGCGACGCCCCCGTCCTCTTCCCCCGCGCGCGCGAGCCTCCCTCCAGATACACGTGCACTGATCGCGCAGCCACACTTCGCACGATGGCGCTCCTCGTCTTGCGGATCCCCGCAAAGGCACAGTCCCGACCTTGGCGGCGACTTGCACCTGCACGGGCCCCTTTCTCACGCGCTCCTCCCTGCCAGACCTCCCTTGCGGCGCGAACCCCAGGCGCTCACGAGCTCCAGGCGCAAGCGGCGCCTAGTATCGGTCCAGCAACTCAGCCCTCTGTTCCCACCCATGTTCCACCAGTGACACAACATGAGCCGCTCCCACCAAGCTCCTCCCCAACGCAGCGCGAGAACTCCAGATCTCCCAACATGGCGGTGGCGGCTCTTCAAGAAACGAAGGGGTTCGCAGAACCCTAGGGTTACATGGTTAAAAAAAGAGCTTATTTGTAAGCCCCAAGAGGGCCCTTTGGTGAAAAAAAAGAGGGAGGTGCGAGAGCCCAATTGGGTTGTTCAGGTTTAAAAAAAAGGAGAAGGGGGATATTTAGGCCCAAGTGGGCCAAGAGTGATTGCAAAAAAAAATTGTTGTCAAGGCCATGTGGGCCGAGTTTTCTTTAGATTAAAAAAAAAGGCCGCGTACAAAAAAAACCGTACGCATTTCAAAAAAAAAGAGAGGCGCGTACATAAAAAAAGAAGAAAAGCCGTACGCATTGAAAAAAATGATGAACATGACGATGAAAAGCCGTAAAAAAAGGAAACGGCTTAAACAAAAAAAGAGAGAGAGAAAAATCAGACGGCTTAAAAAAAATAAAAAGAAGAAGAAGCCACAAGTATGTTTTGTTTTTCCCCTTCTATCTTGTCTTCTCCCAACTTTGTCGATATCCATGTTTTCCGACAAGTATGGGAGAAAGGGGGAGTATATGTGTAGAGTCACAGGTCTGTTCATGATCCAGATTCCAGATTCAGATGACAGTTTCCAGACCAGCCAGTTGATCAGACTCTACAGTTGTTCAGACTCGGCGATCATTGTTTCCGAGTCTCCAGTTTCAGACACGCACGGGTGTGCGGTCATTGTCAGATGAGCATATGTTGCCATCATTGTCATAGGTCCCCATCATTCTTCTAGTTGTCAGGCCAGAGTTTTCATGTGAGCCATAGGGACTCCAGAGTAGAGGATCATTCCCTTGAGGGCAAGGGTTTTCATGTGGTATCATAGGTACACCAGAGCAGTGCACCATTCTCTGAGCCAGATGGGCGAGACCCAGTTCTCCGACGAGGAGACTTCAGGCGCAAGTTCAGACTCGATGGTCAGGTTCCGAGTCTTCAGTTGACTCACACTCCAGCCCGTTTGTCCTCCTCACATGCACGGCATGAGAAGCAACGTCCTCGACTGCAGCAATGTGCGCATTGGGTTGATATTGTCCGTAGTGTCTTGTAGCGTTGAGTTGAGTATCTTTCTGTTTGTCCAAGCTGAGCATTGCATGCTCCAGCTTGAGGGGGAGTGTTGGAGTATTAGTCCTATATGTCATGAATTGTAGCAGGGTAAATGGATCCTGGAGAAGATCCATTTACCCCACCTAGTTGTTTAGTCCATGGACCAGTGGTGGGACTTGGAGGCTCTGGAGAGGCTATATAAGGAGCCCCAGACCTCCTGTACTCATTGAGAAAAAGCAATGCATAGCATGCCCCTTTGAGGGCTTCTCCCGTGGTTTTATCCCGCTCCTCACAGAGTAGGGTTCCACGTAAAATCATGGTGTTCCATGTCTATCTTTCTTGTTTATGCTCTGTTTATCAATCGCTTCCGCATTCTTCATATTTTATAACACAACTGGTCTTGCAAAAAGGGAAGAGCATATCTAAGGGCACAAATGAAAAAAACCCTTCAAAATTTATTTTTTGGAAAGGAAAAAAGGTTGGGAACTTCATAAACAAATTAGCATGCACCCATTAAAGTCTAACTCAAGTATATATTTATAATATATGAAAAAAATCAATTATAAATGTTTTTTCATGTTAACACGCATGTCTGTTATAGTCCATGGTATTATACCGCAGTACAACATGCTTATAAAGTCATGTATGAAAGAATACATTTTAAAGGGACATATATTGACAATTTAATCCTTTAGAGGATCAAATACGTAACAAACAATTGCATCAATCAAGTCGAAATCCAATATATGATAGAACATAGATAACAAGAAAAGTTGTGTGTAAATGCGCTTAATTTAAATAATTATACATGCATAGATTTCATGCAAGATATTTATAAGGTCATTTACGAATAAGTAGGGTAAAATGGAGCTGCTCTTTTGGGACCTAACTTGATTCTTCCGTCTCATTTTTTAATTTTTTATTTGAAAAATGCTTTCGTTGAGGTTAGTGGCAGAACCAGGAATTTCATCAAGGAGGGATCGGGTATACAACTAATATATATGTTCAAAAATGGAAAAATCTATGTATTTTCGAATGATATTTTAAATAGAATTAATGTTTTTAAAATGAACCTCTTTCAATCTTGATAAACGTAGAATTCAAATCTATTATTAATGTTAGAATTTCAAATAGATTGGCATTTTCAGTTGTTATTTTTAAAATTGAATAAATATAATAATTTAAGCCTCTCTAAATCCATCCTAAAAAGGCTAAATTATCAAGTGAAATTTTGAAACAAAAAGTTCGTGGTTAAGAGGAAACAATAAAATTTACTTTATTTAGAAGGAGTACTAAAAAATTCTACAAAAATTGAGCTATAGATACGGTTTTTTCAAAAGCTGTCACAAATTTAGCAGTTGTTAAATATATAACGGCGATACTATTCGTTGCGAAATGATTTTTCGTACTCAAAATTAGAGATGAATATCATATATGTCGTTATATAATTAGCAACGGTCCACTTAGCTATGCTTATCCGTTGCTATTTTTCAAACTTCTAATTAATCGTCGCTAAAATTTGAATTAAAAATTAGCGACTATTAGTTGATATTTTGAAAAATAGCAACGGATAAGTGTCGCTATATGGACAGTTGCTAATGATATAACCCCATATATGATATTCATTGCTAATTTCAAGTACGAAATTTCATTTCACAATTATATATTTAGCAACGGTTAATTTAGTGACGGGTTTTTAAAAATGTGTCACTATAGCTCAATTTTGTTATAGCGAAACAATGTTAGAGATAAATAAACTCGAAATACAATTTTATATCAAATTGTTTCGATACTTTAGAAGTGATTGAATAAGCCATATAAAAAAAGTAAAATTGATGGAGGTAAGATTCAAATCATGGTCTCCAAAATAATAACCATGTCACGCTACCACTTAAGCATTTAATGATTTTGCAATTATTATCTAATAGCGTTAGTTATAATATAATTGAGGAGAGAACGTATTAAAAACTTAATACATTATACAACTGATATATAATAATCATGAAGGACCATGGTCCCCCCATAATATATACTAGTTCTGCTCCTGGTTGAGGTTATAGTAGTCCATGTCTTGCATGAAACTTAATGTCATAATATAAAGATATAATTATAAAAATTCACAGAAGTGTTTTCAAAGAAAAATATTAAAAATGGGATTGAGGGAGCCAATTACCTTAAAATTTTAAAACCGTCATGACAAAGTATAGATCTTAAAAAATCAAGATTATAAATGCATTCAGACATTTATAATAGAGTTGCATCAAAACTTAAGAAGATCAGATATCTGTAAGGTTGGACCTGTCTATACTAAACAGTTTTTTATTATTCTCCAATTTGTTAACTTCCTCCCAGCTAATATATACTATTAATTAATTACACTTAATCATTTTTACGGATTCATTTTTTTAATATTTAAACTACAAAGTGCATTTGAAGTTTGAGGTGCGATTCGAAAATGTAAACTTTAATAAATAAATAAAACCTTATAGATATTTTTGTAAATATTTATAATAGAAATATACCAGAATTTAGGAAGATCTTATATCCATACCTCTGAATCTATATCCTAAATCGCATTTCCTTTGTCATTTTACATCATTTAGATAATCAAAGAATACGACTATACTTATACCAAAATCTATATTCTAAAATAACAAATCTATTAACAATTATAAAATCATGGATCTATTTTAAACATATATACATTATAGAAGAATTTATCAAAATATTACAAATATCAGATACTCAAAGGTTAGGTCGACGAAAAAATTTTCTTCCTCATTTCTGCATCATTTTGAAAATCCAACCTTTAATTTGGATTTAATTATGTTAAGACTTATGTGCATAGTAGTTATGGTAGGTATGGATGTCTTTATTGCCATATCTTCTATAACTAGATTTTATAACGATGAATTCTATTTATTGCTTAGTACTTAAAATTAAATAACAAACAACATATCACTGTATTGCTAGCAATGAATCATATTTGTTACTTTTTCTTTTCTTGTAACCATTACTAAATTAACAGTGATTAATGAAAAGTTAAATGAGAACAACAAATAATTGTTTTTTAATAGTAAGTTCGGTTAAATGGGAACAACAAATAATTGTTGCCATATGAATACATAGAAAATAAGGTTATATTTAATGCAAATTTAAAGAACAAAAGACAATTTTTAATAAATAATATTTCTTATTAGAAATTAACATTGGAATATATTGTAAATATTCGTAATCGTAAATCAATTTTGTTGTAATGTAAATTTACAATGTATAATATATTTCTTGATGTAACTAATATCAATTGATAAAACTACGAATCACAATTTATTTTGTCGTTGTTTATGTTATGAACCTTTGCTAGCATTGTAACAATTAATAAGTTATCTGTTATGATTTAAAGGTAAATTTTGCTCATAAAAATATGTACATAATTTAATCATATTATCTGATTATATATGATGGCCATTGTATCAAAAACTTACAAATATTCTTTCAAAGAATATGATATGTGTGTGTATGTGCGTGTTTCTTTTTCAGAAGAATAGTACATCTCTTTCTTGTTTTGCACATTATATTTTTTTCATGCAATCAAACAAGGATTAGGGGAATTATAAAGATATTCAGTCCAATCAAAATCAAACCATGGAAGGAAAGAGTTGATCGATTTTCATGCTTTTTCTATCACATAAATCCGTCTCTTCAGATAATTATTGGGTCATCTGTCCTTCATGTTGAAAATACAAGTAATTTATTATTTATCCACGCAAAAGTACTATTAAAAAAATGTCTACTTATGAGCCTAAAGACTTCACCTCAGATAATTATTAAGAGAAAGATCAACTAGGAATGGAGATTCTAAAAATGGATCGAGGTAGAGAAAATACATAACAATTTCTATTTCTCCACCTCCACCAAAAGACCTAGATATTTTTCAACATTTCCACGTAAGAAGATCTAGATATTTTTCAACATTTCCACATAAGAAAAAAGATTGATGAGGATTCTATATCTCTCATCTAAAACATCTTCACCAACTAAGAGAGCCTATAAAAATCATTTATGATGTTTCCATTTGAACAAACAACAACAATAAAACACATACAACCACCAGAAGTCCTCCATCTTTTGAGTGTTATAAGTTCCTTCTCTCTTTTTGTAAGCATTGTAGCCCTTTTCTTATATAAGTACAAGTCTTGTAAACAAGTTTCAAGTTTTAACGAAAATAAGTTTTGAGTTCCACTTCTATCTTATGCATTGATTCCCATTCATGAATGGGAATCACTCTCCCTAAACTTCTTTTTATCCGCCACCTATATTCTATTGATCCAATACTTCTTCCCTCTCCGTCCATGCCATCACCTCCTTTAGCTCTCCGTCGCACCACCACCACACCACACTCTTTCCCACAAGGTTGCTGCTAGATATGTACTACCATGAGTGATCAAGAGGTGATAGAAAAATTGGACGTGATCATAACCATCTCCTAGCATAAATGATGGTGACGGTAAATGACCTCCTCCTGATGACCTTTACCACCCTTCTCCACCATCTCCGTTGTCGTCGTATAAATGGGAGAGAAGAAAGCTCTTGCTATATATACTAGAGTGGTGGGTTCAAGATCTAATGAGAGGCTGCATTTGCATATATGCCTTTGTCATTTTAATAAAGTCGATTGTCGAGTCAAGTAATATGATAGGTGCATCTAAAATAGTTTCTATTGACATTTGGTGATCAATATGTTGTTATATTTTCAACTCTTCTTTGCCAACTACTATTAACCTATAGGGGTTTTGTGTTGGATTTGTTGTACTATTAGTGTAAATGTGAATATATGTTTAATTTTTTCCTTGTTGGTTCTAACTTATTTATTAAAGTGTACATATTGTTATGGATCTACTAAAAAAAGAATGCACTAGAAAATTCGGAAAGTTATAATATAATATTGATGACTGACGAACCAAGAATTCAACTTCTTAATTATATCAAATTAGTGCGTCGTATTCGGTTGAATTTGATCCATCAAAAATCGCTTAAAAGTTTATCGATTAAATCAAAGCTACCAATTTTATTTTAGTTGGGCAAATCCAAGGTCGAACTCAGGGACACAAGCCTTTTAAGTAATTATCCAGACTCTCATTATTTAGATTAAATGTTAAATTAGAAACTCATAGGTCAATGTGCACATAAAGGCATTATGCAGAAACATGAAGACTCTTTTTGTTTGATTTTTTTAATGCCATGAAATGCGAGTGTAGACAAGTATGAATATGTCCTACCTAGCTGCAATCATTGAGCAATAAATCGTATTCAACTTTAGTTTCAAATAACAAATTCCATTGATGCATGATTACAAGGCACGAGAAATCATTAAATAAAAGATACCATGTTTAATCATCATAAATCAGAGAGTCGAATCAGAAATCAAATCATGCCATTAGATAGACAATGAAACAAGCTTCGAAACGAGACCAAAAGCTCGGATGCTCAAGATATTCATAAAAATGTGAGCGTAAACGCAAGGAAAACATGCAAAATAACTAGAGAAAATACTACGAACAAGTCCTTGAAAGGACTAAAATTCAAATAAAATAAATCGCGAGGCCTTCCTTATAAATTTCCCACACAAGCGAGGACTAAACTACAATTATTGAAACCTGGAGAGGGTCGGTTGCAATTAACCCCAAGCATGTGTGGTATACATGTGATAGCAGGACTTGTTTGCAATTTGAAGAACTTCGAGGGCCCCCATGCAAATTTCCCAGCCCCCACGTGACCAACCACATGAGGTCAGGGTCGACAATTATTGTAGGCTCGGTGGAGGCTTGGGAGGCTCGGGCACCCCGAGCCTAAAGGTGTAGAGTGGAGGCTCGAGGCGGCAACGTGGCTCTCCTTGGGTTGTCCGATCATCGAGATCGGATGATAGCTGTAGATGCAAGGAGGCTTCGACATGGCCTCCTGTAGATCGTTGGATGGGCACCGGGTGGGTGTCATCCAACAGTAACTGTGCGATTCAAGGAGGCTCCTCCTCCGTTGTGGCTGGCAACGCGATCTGTCCTTCGACGATGATGTGCATGCTCCTCCTTCATCTATCGAGCTCGGTGAAGCTCCAAGAATGATGTGGGAGGTGAGGCTATCGATTTGGAAGCATGGGCCAGGCACAGGTTGGTCTGGAGGAGGCTAACGACATCCCCTCGTCAGAGGCAGAGCTCAAGAAGTTTGTTCTGATCGAGCTCCGGCTATTGAGCATTTAGTACCTGCAGGGTTAGTTCTATAGCCGAGGCATGCATATGCGAGGTGATTGGGAGTGAGATGGGGTCTCGTGCGGGCAGAGAGATGGGAGACCGGAGCTCCATCTCCAATAAAATGGAGATGGGATGGGTCGGAGGTGGATAGGTCTTAGAGAAGGGGAGATGGCTATCAGAGAGTTGCACGAAGATGAGTGATGTGAGGCAGAGCATATGCGATGATGAGCAGAGGCTGAAGATGCATAGGGGTGTCTAATTAATTACGAGAAATTCAACAAAAATACAAAGGAGGATTAAAAGACTTACCTGGGGAAATTGGTGGATGCGATGACCTATGCTGAGCTTCAAAGGTGGCTCGGGTCATCGCTGGACTCTGGCGTAGGGTTTAAAAAACCTTACCGGACCGGCCGGTCGGACCAGTTGGACCAGGAACCGGCTCCGACCCAGTCGGTCCAGCCGGTTTTGTGTAATTAATTTCAAAAAAATAAAAAATAAAAAACCCGGTTAAACCAATGGTCAGACCGGGTCAACCCGGATGGTCAGACCGGGTTGACCCAGATTGACTCAATTTTGATGGTTTGGTAAATTTTGAAAAAACAAAAGTTAAATAATGAAATAATGAGATTTTCATCACTTGTTCCCTTCTTACCTTCTACGATATAAGTTATGTCCCTCTCTTTTTTTGGAATATACGTTCTGCCAATACTTTTTTGAGTAATTTTCTCGAAGGAACTATAAATAAATGATTATAATATTATATTCATATATAATTCTAGAAAATGTAACTAACTTTTGTAGAGTTTTACTTGAAATAGATGATCATATTATTTTACTGAAAGATTGGATATTTTAAACGATTATGTCATTGATATATATATATATATATGTATCCGATTTTATCGGTTCAAAAAACCGGTTCGACCGGTCTGACCATTAAATTAAGTCCGGTCCGATTTTTTCCGAGTCGATAGTAATGATGACATCATGCTGACATCATCACCGGTCCGATCGGTTTGGACCGACGGTCCGACTCGGTTGAACCAAACCGAAGACAAACCGATTCAATGTCCGGTCCGGTTTTTAAAACCTTGCTCTGGCGACCTCTTAGAGCAGCTTGTCGGCGAGCGAGCACCGGAGACATAGCCTATAATGGCTAAGGATCGACACCAGAGGCTCACCCATTTTCATGTTGTCGATCCGGCCTCCCCCTGTCACGGGGAGGCAGAGATGTGATGGGCAGAGCCCCTCATACAAGTGGACAAGAGTAATGGCGGTCGACGAGAGCTTATTTGAAGGAGGGAGATTGGAGTGCTGGTGATGGCCGAATGTGGGTTGCGGGGGTGATTCGGATCGAGATAGAGGGGATCGTGGGGAGCGTGGGTACTTGTGAGGAAGAGGGAGGCTCAGGATTGGACCATGCGTGATAATGGAGACGAGGGGAATGTTGATGAGGTTGTGAAAATGGGTAGGGGGCGACGGGTGCGCAAGGTGGAGAACATGGGAGAGAAGGGGGTGTCAGAGGTAGGAGAAGGGTTCTTAGCTGTTGGACCTCGTGATCCAACGACTGTGAGGAGGGTGCGGAGGAGCGGACTTGATCAAATGATCAAGGCATATCCAAGGGTCGAGGGATACACGCGTGATGTCATTGGATCAATTGATCTAATGGCTGAGGGTCGGGTTGAAGGGAGCGGTCCATATGTGATCTGGAGTGGCATCGAAGGGCAGAGAAACAAGCGAGGACCATCAGAGAGAGGGAGAGCGATGGAGAAGATCGGGCGATATTGGAGTGTGACACGTGGCGAGAGGGGAGACGAGCGGAAACGAGCGATCCAGATGTATTCTTGATATGATCGGGGGCATAAACTGAGGCGTGGATCAGTGATCGAGATTGAAGGGGAAGCGAGCGATCGGACGGTGACAGATGGAGGGTGTGTGGTGGAAAGAGGATTGGGCCACATGTCTCAACCAGAAAGAGCCATGTGGCCCACTCAGGTTATTCAGACAAAGAACATGAGAAAGGAAGGAGAAGGAGGTCGATTTTGGAAAAACTCAAAACATCATCTTGATGAGATCTAAAAGTTTCATGTTGACCAAAAACGCAATCAAACGAACGGAGTAAGAACACTGCGATTTTTTATTTGTATTTTTTATAATTTTTAATTTATTTCAAGACTCCGATTATACAATGATTTATCTGATTTTTATTGACACTAATTTAAGCTAGAGGATTAGAATCTGCGAATTAATATGATGAAATTGAGTTTCATCAAATGACCTAATTAGAAAACTATGGACTTTTTGGATTTTGGTTATAGATTTATGCCGTATTATCGGTAGACCTCTCTTTAAATCAATATTCAATGAAATTGTCTGCTTAGCAAGTAATGACTTCTCATGGAGACATCGTAGTCTTTTGGAGCATGCCTTTTCAATTTCAGGGCTCCCGTTATATAAAGTTTATGTTCCTTTTATTTTTTTTGTGCACCTTGTAGCAAACTACCTTCTATGATAAGAAGGATGGATGCTCCGAAATCAATAATCCAAGGAGTAGGAGTAGTGGCAGAGTTGGCTATTGTATATTAGGTTGTAGCTAGATTTGTAGTAGTACTCTCACGGGCGGTAATGCTGGAATTATGAAAAAGTTGCATTATACGGGAGTAATCAGTAGCACTAAGTTGGACAATGGAATCCTAATCAGACCATGACATTGTAATTAGCATCATAAGCATTATTGGCATGAAGCGGATAACCAAACTTAACCCAACAATGTTCCAAGGGACGGTTCCATCACTGGAAGTGGATGCACCATGGATACTATGGATAGATAGTGTTACATCCACGACCATGGCCTCGGTCACGACTGCATCCCAACTCACGACCACGATCAGAGTCATGGTGACACCCTCCATGAAAAATTTGCCGACCACCTCTCCCAGATGGGGCAAGATAGGTAGAAGTCTCTGCATGAGATAGAGGAGAAGTATGCGTAGCATGTCTCGAGTTCATGCATATGATCAAAGATAATTGAGGATGGCATGGTATTAAATATGAGGAATTGTTCCTTTACTACCTAGCATTGAGGATGAAAACTAGCAAGAAATTGTTAAACATGCCATTTAGCTAGTGCACATGTTTAGTACAACATGCATGCCGAAATATGGCGAGCTTCTCATATAGACCGTTGAGATGCCAATAGTACTCAATGAGAGTGGAATCTCCCAATGATATCATGTGGAGAGGAAAATGTAAAATGATTTGTCTTATTCATTAGGTCTAGAGTTTCTTATATAGCGTAAAACCCTAAAGGAGGAAAAGATGAAATTACATAGGTACCCCAAAGGGGTTGCAGACTGGAATAATAGAAATAAACATAATAGTTTTAAGAAAGAGGATATAAATATATGTTTTTGATTTTGATGGATATAGATACAACTATGGATGTGGATATTGATTTTCATTTTTCAATCATGGATACAAATACAGATACTACTTTCAATTTTGAAGATATGGATACGAATGAGGATACAAATGTCTCCGACGGATATAGATACATATGTACGTATTACTAAAAGTATGTGTATGTGTGCACCATAGACATATTTATTAATGTTATAAACAATTGTCTAAATATATGACAGGAATACACACAATATAATGCACTTTAGACTCATTTCAAATGCTGGAAAAAATTAATAAAGTAAATTACATAAAAAGTCCCAACTACGTCGCGATTCTCAAGCTTATTTTTTTATCTAAAATACATGTTTTCATAAGCTTCCACAGCTCTATCGATTTTAAAATGTAAAGTTGATAATTTAATATCCTCTTTATATCATTTCAAAGTGAGACCCTTAAGAATTAATGCATGAAAAATATAAAGTTGAATATCATTTCAAAGTGAGACCCTTAAGAATTAATGCATAGCTAGGGTCTTGCGGTGTTTGTAGTTTGTGTAAATTTAGAATTGAATTCAAGTCTTCGAAATTTTTTATTATCACTAAAATTTCCACATCTATATCCATAACTATGTACATGATTTGTGATTGTCAATATTCACAAAATATATGTTTTTCTATCCATATCCGGATTTTAAAAAGAATAAAAATATAGTAACACCTATGTACATATCCGTTCAGATTTTAAAAAGAATAAAAATATAGTAACACATATATCTATATCCGTTTACATCTCTACCGACCACGAAACATCAGGCAAAAAAAGTTCTCGTCTTGAATAACTGCTGTGTCAACTGTTTGCGCTGCGCAGTAGCTAGAGTCCCAACAAGGTTGCATCTACACTGGAATGTAAGACGAAAGACCAAAGATTGAGCATAATACAGAAGAATCGTATGCTCCTTTCACTGTTCATACACCTCCAAAATTCCAAATCTCTCTCCAGTTTACCGAAAAAAAATCAGAATTTAAGCAAATGGAAGACAGGAAAAGGGACCACATCAGGAAATCTAAAGACAGAGATATGCACAAGCAGAAATAGAGGGAGAAAAAAGGACTGGTCACCAATAAAGTCCAAATATCTTAAAACAATGATACCTGCAGAGACTAATTGAGAAGAAACAAAGAGAAACGACGAACTAATCAAGCAAAAAAAAATAGGTGGGAAGATTAAAACGGTTGACTGAAGAAACCTCGAGATTAAAAAGTAAAAACACAAGAATACCCACATACTAATGAACCAGAAACGCACTCCCTCGAGTTGCTCATTATCACCCCTTGCTCAGAAACTCCAATTACCACCTTCTCCTGCTGCACTAAGCTTCCCCCGTCACTCATGCAGGATCCAGGTAGTCTGCCTTCATGGTGACATTCCCTTCGAGGCAATCTTTCGGAGCGAATGAGCGAGCTTAGCGTATCAATGCCAAGAAAGTTAGACGAATCAATCAGGAATAAAGCTATCTCGTAGAGCACAAGGAAGGGCGGTCAGATTTGTATATTCTCTTGCTAGAGATTTAGTTTATCGAATTGCAGGTTTTTCAGGAGAATTCTTCCCCCGCTCCTAAGAACCTACCAATCTTTTACATCAATGTTCGTTATGGGGAAGAATTCACCGAATATTAGAAATGTGACAGAACAGATGAACAAAAAGACAACCACATACCTCAACTTCCAATAAAATGCTGATATGTAGAAAGTCCGACATAAAACATTAACTCCCAAAAAACACTACAAACAGATGGAGAATATCAAAGTACCCGGATGATACTAGGAACAAAATTCAAGAAAACTATTGCTGATAACGGAGGTTCAACAAGAACTTTGCTAGAAGAGCTCAAAAGATCAATCTCCTTCCTCGATCACCTTGGTGCCAAGCCCCTTGAGCCCTTCAGGAGGGATCTCGGCAACAGTCACAAGGGAGTAAAGCTCCTCCTTGGCATCTTCTTCCTCATTCCTCTTTCTTGAGATTCTGACTCTCACCCTCCTTGGCACACTCCTTATACCACGGCTCCAGATGTGCTTGTTGAGCTTCACATCAACCCTCACATCTGTCGTGCCCATGGCTTTCTGAGCAAACTTCCTGATCTCCTTAATAGCCTTGGGAGCCTTCTTCTTGAAGGTGCTGCAAAATAATTGTCATTTAGATAAACGTATTGCATAAAAAAATAAAAGATGATTTCACCCGATATCTATTCCACATGGAGCCAATAATTAATTTTCAAATTCCAGTTGGCCAAATCTACAGCATCCGAAAAATCCAAATGACTCAGCCCAGGAAAAATCTGTAGAGGGATATCAACAGGGACGACCCAAATGTTCTACGGATATTACCATTCTACACTGTTCACAAGTTAGATGGAAGTTAGGCTTTCGATCTATAAAAAAGAGGGTGTTCTCTCATTTTGTAAAGAATCAAGCGGAAAGCTAAAGTAGAGAGACAGATATACTTGTCCATTTTTTCCTTCAAATTTAAGGAATCGCATCTTGATACTTTTTGAAGTTTATAGAACCAAAAAGAGGTTGTAATGCCATGGCACCAGAATACACATGCATGAATTTATATCCATAAATCAGTCTACCCATCCCAGATTACTTATAACATCCCCCATGTAATTTTGCTCCCTCTCAAAGGTAAATACATTTAAAATATGTGAGAAATCTTATAATTGTCATCCATATTCATAGCCATATACATCAATAGCACCCCCAAAACCAGTGGTCATTACACTTTGAACATAATGAACATGCGGACCTTTCATGCAAAGCTACCAGAATGCTTTGACTTTAAGTTGCAACAAAAAACTCACAGTTGCCACACATCATCAATCTGCTCCGCCATCTAGACTCAAGCTTTTTCAACCCTATCTAGAATCAAGCACCCGAAACCCCTAAAAGAATTTTCATCAAAAGCAGCACAAACCCCTTCTTCCCTCAAAAAATTTAAAAGCAGAGCACACCCTTGCAAAACCTTCACTGTGTTTAGTTGAATAGTCTTAAGTTATCAGACAATACTGAATTTCAACCATAGGAACAAACCAAGTATGCTAACAGTTTACAACCAGGAATAGATAATCATCTAACAGAGGAAAAATCTAAACAATGCATTTCTTGTGAAAAGCAGCGTAAAAATATTCCATCCACCTGTACATTATCAGCAAGCTTCAGTTACACTCAAGGTTTCAAAAATCAGACCTGATGTTCATCCGGTCCAGCGTTGATTTTAGTTCAATACATGGAAGGAATTATCGTGATATATCGCCGATATATATATATATATATGAGACCGATATCGGTATCGATATGGCAATATATCCTCTTTTTCGGGCATTTCCTTCACAAAAGTGTATTGATATGAGCAATATTTCAACGATATATCACCGATATTTCATCAAAATATCATATCAACACGATATTGAAACAATATCGATATCAAGACGGCCTTCCATGATTCAATCAAGTTGAAACAGTTTTCCAAACAAGACATACAGGTGATGACATCAGCAAGACATTAGCTTCCATACATCACGAAATAGTGAAACCAATTCTTTTTCTAAAGGTCGGGCTGGTTGGACCAGATTTATAAATAAAAAAGTTTAATTATCTAAATATCTAAAAAAATAAAAAGGTCAAAATTTGCTTTATCATGGAAAAGTCACAACATATGACAAAATATACACAAATAGTGATGCAGCGTGACCCCAAATTATGGGGCCACATTTATTTAATTAGATAATTAGCAATTTTATTTACGTTTTTAGCGGTCGTAGTGGTCTAATTTAATAATTGAGATCGACTGTGATCTCAACGTTGATTTCGTAGATTTTAATTGTAATGGTTAGTCAATTAAATAATTAGAGTCTAATTAAGTTAGTTAGAGGTCAATTAGGATTTGTTAGAGTCCAATTAAATAAGTGGTTGTCAATTTAATTAAGTTTACTATTTTTGTACACCCTCTCTCCTATATAAAAGAGAGGGTAGGTCCTTGTTTTTAGACAGTCAGTTATGAATTGAAATTTGAGTTTATCTCATTTTATCCCTCTCTCTTTCCCTTCTCCCTCCACGCGATCTCCGCGGTCTTCTCCTTCTACCTCTCGCATTCCCGGCGAGTTTCTTCCTCTCAATCCCTCCAATCTCTCTTCTCAATCATTCTTTTCTTCTCCACGAAAATCCACCGTTAAAAAATTATTTTTATCGACGCCGCGAAAAGCCGTTTGCATCAATTGGTATCAGAGCATAGCCTACAGATCGTCCTCACGATCTGACGATCCATCCAAACATTCGCGCCGACACGCGATGAAACACCATCGTTCGTCGGAGCGAAATTGGGAGATTCGACCAACAAGCCATGAGGAAATTCTCCATCAACAACCCGAAGATCAAGCAATTCGTCGGGAGACGAATTTTTTTAAGCGGAGGAGAGTTGATGCAGCACAAAATTAAAATATAGGGCTTGATGTTTTTATTTACGTTTATTCGAATCGTCGCATTTTTATTTAAATAAAGAGATCGTATGTGATCTCAAAATTAATTAGTCAGTTTAAATTTGATTATCGAATTTTGAATTAGAGTCAAATTAGGATAGAGTCGATTTGAATTTTAATTCAAATCAATTAGAGCCAATTAGGATCGAGTGGGATTTTAAATTTGATTTGCTTTCTATTTTTGTAATTCCACCTCTACTATATAAAGAGGTTGGTAGCCTATTGTAAAGATTAGTTCAGTTGATATGAAAAATTGAGATTTTATTCTCTATCTCTCTCTCCTCTCTCTCTCTCTCCCCTACGTGGTCTTCACGTTTCTTTTCTCCATCCCCTCGTGTTCCTGACGAGCTTCTCCTCTCAACCCCTCCATTTTCTTCTCTCTCTCTCTCCCCCCTCTCTCTCTCTCCCCTCACGTGGTCTTCACGTTTCTTTTCTCCATCCCCTCGTGTTCCTGACGAGCTTCTTCTCTCAACCCCTCCATTCTCTTCTCAATCCCTCCATTTTCTTCTCCACCAAAACCCACCGTCAAATATTTTATTTTCCGCCGTCGCCAAAAACCAATCCGCATCAAATAGAATCATAAATAATAAAAAACATGTAATGTATCTGATTCCCCCATCATATTATCAAAATGCTGATTACCTATATATAATCACTCGAAGGGCACAATCACCATTACGCAAATTCTTTTTTTTTGAAATCAAACAAGGGGGGAATCACGCAAATTGTTGGAGACAGTGTAACAAGGTATATATTATTGTTAATAATTTTCAAAGTACAAAAGTAATTTTAGAACAAATAAAGTCGTTATATATTTGAAATCGTGTCATGCAGTGGCAATTTCCAAACCATTTTATTGTTGCTTGCTCCTTAAAAATACAAGAGCGTAAATTTATCGGTCGCATCTTTCTTCTTTGAGTTCCTATTTTTTATATATACTATTGTTATGTGCAAGTGTTTATACAAGGAGATAATAATGAAGGTATTATGACTTTTTCTTTCAATATATGTTTGGGGATACCCTGAAGAAAGCCTTCTGCTCTGTAGGTTGGGTCAGAGTGAATAAGGGCAAAGTTTTTTTGTGATCTTTCAATTTATTTTATTGTTAACAATGCTATCTAATTGTAGAAAGTAGAATTGATAAGCATAAGATTTAAAATGTTATATTTCGCATATTTTAATCAATGAGATATCGAGCATTGTAGATAATTTATAACCTTGGTAGAAATCAACCTGGTAAATTTTATAAAAAGATATCAATAATCTGAATTCTTACTGATTGACGATATGCTGAATCTTCAAAATCTAACAAAAAACATGGGGAATAAGCTACGGAATTCTTATAATAAAGCAATATTAATCTATTCAATGCATATATAGAATCTGAATGTGCTATTATTATAGCATTCTTCATAGCAAAGCTCTACTCTGTGTTCGGACCTCGCGATCTATCTATCAGTCTATACTGGAGCAGGGCTCGTGCCTTGTCAGGCAGCGATCTGAACTGGAGGGGTGCTTGGAGGTTGCAAGCAGCGAACATCCTCTAGCGTCCTCTCATATTTAATTATAACTTCAACAAGAGTAAGATGAAACTTACGACGACCTCCATACGACCTTAACAAGATTACTGGGTGCACAATGAGAAGCCATTGCAGGAGTTCGGGCATCGATACGATGGGGTTTGGGCGATTACAGATCACAAAAAAATAGCCAAAACAAAAAGGAAAACGACACGATCCCTGGCAAAAGACGGAGATTGTTACCATCCATGGAGGCGCTTGTGGAGATTGATGGTGTACTCTCGGGAGACGACCTCTTCCTTACGACCTTTACCGCCTTTCTCCACCATCGTCGCCGCCGCCGACACCTGTGCTGAAACCCTAATCCGGTGGCGTGTGGATGGGAGAGGAGAAAGCCTACTATATATACGACTGGGTTCAAGACCTAGGGCGGAGCAACCGGCCCGAACCTGACCCGTCATAGTCCGGACCCGACTCCAACCGGGTTGGACCCCGAACCCGAGTTAGCCCTGGAAAACCCGACCCAACCCAATTTTATTTGCACGCACGGGTAATTCGATCACGTTTGAAGATTTTGCATGGGATTTCAAATCCCTGTCTCATGATACCCAAGGGGCATGTTTGGTTGCAGGGTTGGGAATCCAACCAAACAGCTCAATCCTCCTCACAGTTTACTATTCACAGGGGTACTCCTGCCTAACCCAACCTTGCCCAACCCTGCAACCAAACAGGCCCAAGGAGTCCCATTCCCTAGCAATCTCTTCCATGTACTGCAGAGGCTGGCTGTAAAGAGGAAGGTGCTCCAAACAGATCGATTATGATGGAGCGATTCACATGTAATTCTGGTATCACTACAACAAAATTGAGCTATAGTGACGGTTTTTTCAAATCCATCACTAAATTAGCCATTGTTAAATATATAACGACAATATTATTCGTTACGAAATGAGTTTTTTTACTCGAAATTAGTGACGAATATCATATCTGTCGTTATATCATTAGCAACGATCCACATAGCGATGCTTATCCATTATTATTTTTCAAAATATCAACGAATCGTAGCTAATTTTTAATTCAAAATTTAGCGACGATTGCTTAGAAGTTTGAAAAATAACAATAGATAAGCGTCGGTATGTGGACCGTTGCTAATGATATAAAAACATATATGATATTCGTCACTAATTTCGTGTACGAAAAATCATTTCGCAATGAATAATATCATCGTTATATATTTTACCACGGCTAATTTAGTGACGGATTTCAAAAAAAAACTGTAACTATAGCTCAATTTTGTGTAGTGTATTTCTAAGCTCGAGGCAATGGGCCTCAGTATTACTGCAAAGAACTCATGCTCCTCTTCTGTGACTCTCTTTCTCTGAATGCAGTCCCCTCGCCATTGACACCACTAGTCAAACCACTCCACATGGTCGTATACCGCTCTCTCTCATCCCTACGACTCATACGGTTGTTCCTCATCATCACGTCATCCCTTCACCAGCATCTTCTCACCGCAGCCCTCGTCAACATCGTTTGAACCGGCAGCACAACCCTGCGGCCCTCCTCGACATCTTTTGTCGAAAGCGCATTCCAAGATACATCCTAATCTCATAGTAAGAAGCTTTATATCCTTCTCGAGGTTTAATTTGAATCATGCTATATTCTACATCATTTTCTTTACTATAAATCTATTGGAAAGAGCTCATGATTTTCATCTCTTCTTCTCTGTTAATTATAGATTTGTGCAAATATGTTAATTGGTTATCATTACAATCATATAAGTTGTAGGCAATCAATATCATGATATTGGATTTTAAAACATGCATTGATCCTTTATGTTTATGGTCAAATGTTTTCAAACTTTTGCAATAAAAATCCTAATATTAGTATTCAATACATGTACACAGTCGGATTAATAGTCTTACAGATCGAAGTAAGAATTGTATATTTTTATTGAGAAATTAAGGCAATTGATTATTTGTATTTTTTTCTAATAATTATTATACTTTCTTTACGTGCATAATTAGGTTGTCTGCTGTTAGTAATTAGTATAAAAAACTTTATTATTTGTATGGTTAGATAATGGATGCCAATAATGTTAATGTTGGTGATGAAAATGAAACTATCATTGGTATCTTCTTCTACACTTAGGCTGCCAGAGCCTAAGTATAAGGGGCCGAGCGACTTCTATACGTTTTGTAATTTTAGCTCTCATACGCTTAGCCCGAGCTATGTCTTTTTCCGCTTTTCGTGCTCTGAGGACATAGCAAACGCTGAGTATAGGGGGGCATGTATATATTACATATATACTTTACCCATAGCTCGTAAATCGAACATTGGAAATTTGCTAAAAATCTACCTAAGGAGACAGTTGCCTCCCTGAGTTCGACCTTGGACTTCACCAAGTAAAAAAAATTTGTCGCTCGAGATTAAGTTGAATATAATTAAAAGTGATTTTGATACTCTCTCGTTATCCGACTGCAACGAACATTAGTAATTAATTTGGACATTAATTTGACCGAATTAACCAAGGGTGCAGGAGCGGTTATCAAAATGGTACCGTTGCCGGGGAGGCAAACGGCTTAGGATCACTTTAGAAAATTAGATTTACGTTTTCCATTCCCTCGGGTAGTCTGACCCCCGGGTCGCATTGTAATTATCTATTTTTTCTTTAATTGTGTTTTCTGACCATTTTTGTATATATCTCTCTCTGACATAATTTTTATCTTTTTGTGCGAGGGCCCGGTGGACTTGGAGTGGCTTTCTTGAAGTCGACGCATCTCGAAGTGCATCGGAGACCGACGATTCTTGGATCAAGTCGGCTGTTGGACGTCAAAAAAATTTTTGTAATTTAAAAAAAAAGAGAGTGTCTGCATCATTTACAGCGGTTCCCGTTTGGGTTCTCGCGTGTGTAAACATAGTGAAATTGTGTCCCTGTCTGCTGTGTGGTTTGAATTTTAGACTAGGCTTGTACTAGCGGCTCCTCGAGTCACTCTAGGATTTGCTTGTGCTCGTAATTTTCTAGGACCACACATCATTTAAAAGACGCACTTAGACCGCAGATCTAGTCAAACATAAACTGTTCTTCACTCGCTAATAGAACTGCTTGTCTAGGAGCGGCTTTTCATCGTCTGCATTCATTTAGTATAAAATTTCAATTTAGTACTGCATCCCGCATTGAAGAGAGCTGGAGGCACTGTAAGTCTTCTTACTCAAGCATTCATCATCGTTTTCTCGATTGCATCAGCTTTTTCCGATTCTCTCTCTCGGTTTTCTAACCTAGGATAAAGGAATTGGGACTGGACGGTAGACGTGATTGCTTGTGTGGATTAATATCAGTGACAACTAATCTTTAAAATCGGGACTGCTAATTGAATTGGATCAAAACATTTGACTAAAATTAACCCTTGTTTGCGGGAGAGTAACCTCGATCTTATTTTCAGGCTGAGTGAGGGTACTTGAGTGTATGTGAACACCTTAAGGCAGAGCCCAAATCCCCGCCTTCCATATCACAGGCCAACTAATCCTAGCAAATATCACGAGTTGGATACTTTTAGATTCATTGACCAGTACCAAGTAGCCTCCGCCTGCTTGCAGGTAGATAGGGGCATGGTCTTTGAGTCCCCAACTCCGGATAGGAGCGAAGAAAGGAAGGACCGGCGGTATCTTAGGCGACAGGTTAAACAGGAAAAACGCATACGGCTCTGAGCCGACTTCCCTATAGGACGCGTAACTCCTTGTTATCTTGCTTGAAAAATCACACTTAAAATTGACAAGATTAATTGGACTCGGTTTCGGGTCCTTCATCGTGTTGAGTGTGAATTCAGGGTTTGCTCTTACGTTTGTCCTTGTGTCTGTCCGTGTGTGTTGTCCTGTGTAATTGCACATTTTCTACCTCATTCTGCTTACATCATATCCTCTTCAAGCTGTCGGGATATTGGTCCCCATACCCTGTGACCTCTGGTCATTCATACTTGACCATATACCGTTCATTTTCACCTTCTCCTTCTTCCATGTATCCTCTGCCATCCACGGGAGAGCCTTACCCGTGGTCGATCCCACCTCAACCCGATTATGAAGTCAGAACTTCGACTGATTTCTCCACTTCTTCGCATTTCTCACCTACTCCATATTCTAACACTCCGGATCCACTTCCATCTTGGGCTGACTGTCCTTACTCTCGAGAGATTGCAGGAATCAAAGAACCAAATGAAGAGCAAGCCACTGCTGAGACAGATGATTGGCAAAATTATATGCCCCCCATACTTCATTCTCACCTCAAGTAGGGACCATACAACAATCAGCATAAACACATCCCGACTTGAACTTAGGGCATAACTTGGTCGATCGAACAAGCCGAATGAAGAGACTTGTACATCATGATTTCCCAGACTTGATTGACTTTAGTGATCAAGCTCCCATTAACCAACCCTCATTCGAAGAGTCGATATATTCACAGGAGTGGACTCATGACCTAGACTTATCAGTCCCTATTTCATTAACTCCATCATATGAGGCTCTGACCAATATTTGTCATTTGGATGGTCCATACTCGACCCAGCATTACATGCCAGCGTCTAGGTATATTGTGTATGAGACCCCAATATCTCAGCAGCATCCTCCAATTGAGTAGAACTCTTCCATGATTTGTCATGAGAATTTTGTGGAGGATGACATCCCTAGACTTATCAAGAAAAATGAATCATTTGGTAACGAGTTGAGAGATGTCATGAACATATTGCACTCAATTTCTGCCAGCCTGGGTATAAAAGTGAGAAAAGACATGAGTAGTTTTGAGGTTGAAAACAAAGCAAACATTAGGGAACCCACACATCATGTACAACTGGAGTCCATTCTATCTCCCTCTTCTACTAACCACTTACCCTCCAATCCAGAGTCTGATCATTCATCTACTAAAAATATCAAAAAAATTGAAAAACCAAAAAATCACATAAAAATTGAAAATGAAAATGATTTTTAAAAAATTGGATTCCACCCTAAGGGAAGCACTTGATGAGAAATTGATCTTTAAACTTCCCTTAATAAAGGTCATAGATCACTTCCCCGACCTCAAGAGATTTGTAAAGAGTAAATTAATGCCCAAGAGGTCAGGAACTAAGAGAACCAGGACTGAAAGACACATAGTGTCTATGGCCACCTCCTTGGTGATGGGACGAAAGATCAAGAGCCGCAGAGTGAAGCAGTTGCCTAGAGTTGAATGTGAAATCAAAGACACTATCTTTACCCATGCAAGAATCGATGATGACTCTCCAATAAATATCCTCCCGACCTCTGTGTTTGACAAGCTCAAACTCAGGCCAATCAGAAAGTCGAGAGAGATCGTTCAGCTGGCTGATCGGTCTACCAAACGGTCTAGAGGAAATATTTCAGTCATCATTACTTTCCAAGGTGCTCTACTCCAGGTGGACTTCACGATCATTGACATCGAGCACCGAGGAGAGTTTACCCAGTCTCCGATTATTCTCGGGAAGCCGTTCTTAGCCTCAGCTAAAGCGTCTATAGATTGCGAGACTCGGGAGATCAATTTCTCAGCATTGGGAGTACTGAGTACTCCGACCTCACCCATTCTTTGATACACTTTACTCTAAGGTGACTCGCACATGCGGTGACAGTCGTAACCATCGAGAGGTAGATGAGTCCCACCTCTCTGCTACATGATGAATACCCATTCATCACTCTTTATTCTCCTATTTTAGCTACAAAAACCTTTGCAAATACATGTAGATATGTGTAAATACAAATAGTTACCAAAAGCATGCATTGTGTAAAAACCTGTAATTAGCATGTTTTTGTGCAAAAATAAAAGAATAAAGAGTAAAAAGAAAAAGAGGGAAATATTTAGAATAAATATTGAGCAACCTAACCCAAGGGAGGGCTCAGCATGGGCCTGACCGCATAAAAGCCAAAGTAGAGGGAGATAGGAGCTCATGTGTACATACTTTTTTTAAATAAATAAAATTATATTTTCCTCACCCAAAAATATGCTTGTATACATTTTGTATATATTTAGAAACTATTAAAAACAAAATAAAAATTTAAAAATCAAAATTCCAAAAATGCCCTTTCACCATGTATATAGACCATCATCCTTTATTTATTTAACCCTATAAATAAATAAAATTATTTTCTAAACTTTTTGTAAATATTCTATGTTACATATTGTACATACATAAAATAACAAGAAACAAAACAAAAATCAAATAAAAATTACAAAATTAAAAAAATACAAAAATACATTGTATAGATACCATGTATATAAATGTATACAACTATTTATTTCTCCCTTGTGTATAAATAATTAAAATAAAATAAAAATACCATTTTGTTCTTTATTTTATTATGTAAATAAATAAAATATAAAATGGGCATGAAAATACATAAAAATAACAAATAAAAAAATCAAAAATTAAAATCTATATAGTGTACATATACCTATAGCTACCCTATTTTTATTTCCAAAAATTAATTAAAAATCACCAAAAAAATAGAAAAAAATAAAAGAAAAATATTTCATGTTTTGAGTTTTTCTTAATTCGGCCTTTTTCTACCTTAAATTAAATAAACAAAAAAATTAAAAACGTGGCAGCTCCTGATTGGTCCACGGGGGATTGTTGACCCCGGTCAACTCCCCCGCGGACTCTTTCCTTTTGCGTCGACTCGCGCCCGACCCGACTTCGTCGATTTCTCCACGCGTCTCCAGCCTGTCGCAAACGCGAACCCCGCGCCCGGATTCTTCGCCGTTCATCCGACATCCTCGCCGGATCCTTCGTCGTGGGATCCACGCCTTCCATAGCTGCCTCCACTCAACCCTAATCTGCCCTGTCTCCATATATATACCGACCTCCGCCGCCTCCGCGCCTCATCTTTGGCTCGCCACTTTCATTCCCGTGACCTCCAGAGCAATCACCGAGGTGACAGCTCGCGTTTGCCCCTGTTGCAGTGAGGAGAGGGTGCCCCGACCATCGATCCGGCAGCTTCGCACCGCCGTTGCTCCGCCGCGTGCAGGAGCTCGAGCCTCAGGCCTTGACGCCCTTCGAGGCTACGACCAGGAGCTAGCCAAGCTCCAGCACAGTCTCTCGCATCACCCAGGTAGCCGATTAGCCCTTCCATTTAGCTTAATTTTTCATTTCGCCCAAATCGCATCTCCGACGAGTTCCCCTGATTCCGGCCATATCGCGCACTTTATCGATCATTGGAACCCACACACACCTTCGCCATCCTCCGACGCACGTTCTTCGCTCTTTCATTCAACCCAGCTCGCCCCGGAGCTGGGAGTCGAGCTCCACCATCCTCCGCTCGCCGGAGCTCATCCGCCCCGACCCACAGTCCACGTTCACTTCGCTTCTTCGGGTCGAGGCACTTTGCCCTCGACCCGCGAAGCTTCTGGTGCCTTTTGCAGGTCAAAAGGAGGGCATCTGAGCCCCTCTTACATCCAGGCCAGAAGCCCGTCGCCGCCGACCTCGCCGGAGCCCCTCCAGGGCTCGGCCGGGTCATCTGAGGTCTTCACCAGCTGCGGGACGTCACCGCGGATCTGTTCCGATACTTAGCAGCAGCTGAGGAGAACGACTGCAGGCGCACGAGGCCGGCGAAGCTCGCCGGCGGAGTGTTCTTCCTGCATCCTCCTTCACCGTCCGATCAGCCCCGCCGCTCCAGTCTCGATCCTGGTCGTCCATCCACTGAGGAGCAGCAGCCGTTGATTATCTCGAGGGGCTGATCCGAACCGTCAGCACAGAGGAGAGAGGCCCCCAGCGCCTGAGCCGACCGATCACCCACGTGGCCACCTCTGCACCGTCGATCTGGCCCAAGAGCTGAAGAAGAAGAGCGCCACCCATCCAGAGCCGTCGGATCCTCCACGTGGCACCTATCGAGCCGTCGATAATAATAAAAGGGGTAAATTCATCTTAGGCCCCTCTGTTTGTTTTATTTCATTTTAGTCCTGTAATTTTTAAATTAAGTTGATTATTTTCTGGGATATTTGCATTAAGGACCTCGTACTTACTTTATTTGCACTTATACCCCTGTCTACGTGGACCACGTGCTTCGTCACGTGAACTTTATTGGGTTATTTGCAATATAAACCCTGTAGTTCTGGATGTTATGGATTGAATAAAAAGTTTTCTTTATTTGCATTTATGCCCCTGTGCGTGATTTAATTCCCCATGTGCGATATTTTTTTGGGTTATTTGCAGATAAGCCCCTGGACTTTTGGTACTTGTTACCAATAAGCCCTCGGAACTTATTTTTTCTTACATTTGGGTCCCTGAGTGCCCCAGGCACGTGCTTGGCACGTGTTTTGCTGGGTATTTTGCACCAGACCCCCCAGAACTTTGGGTATTTGCACTTAGGTCCCTGTGCACAGTGCCCCTCCTTTATTTTTGAATAAAATATCAAACCACCTCCAAATCCAACGAAAATTTGACACATAGCTCCTGCCATGGTGTAGAATTTTTATGAATTTTTTAGGACATTTTTGATTTCATTTGCTATTCTTAAAAATTCAAAAAACCCTTATTTTTGCTACTGTTTAGAGTCAAAAACCCCCAAAAAAATATCAAAACCCTTTTAAAAATTCCATAAAAATTAGTCACTGTTTATTTTGTGTTCCTTGATTTTCTAGCCAATTTTGGCTATTTTTCATTGAGTAAAAACCCTAAAAACTTAAAAACACCTCAAAACTCCTAAAAATCATAATAAATAATTTAAAAACTCAAAAACAATAATTTTGGTGCTCAAATTTTCCTTGTTTTCTCTAGTATACAGGAAAATTACCTCCAGGTCCCTTTGAGATCTTTAGATATTTTATCTTTGGGTTTTGGGCCTGGCTGGACAGTACCCCTTGCTTTTCGCACTGTTTGATTTTTAGGAAATAAAATAAACATCAGAAAAATCTCAAAAATTCACCAAAAACATAAAAAAATATAAAACACATAAAAATATTTTTGTCTGAATTTTTGCTTGCTTTTTAATGCATTAAATAAATTGTTCAAGTTAATTGTTTGTGTGCTTTTCCGGTTTTCTTTATATTCCAAAAATCCTAAAAAAATATAAAAACCCTTAAAAACACTAAAAAAATACTCTCTCGGATTTCTGACTACATCGTAGGCCGCAAGGCCAATCTGTGCTCCTTGTGTTCGACCCTGTGTGCTATACCAGGTTAATCTCATAGCTAGGACCGCTCTCTTTTGTGCTCGATTAGTTTTACATGTTCTGAGTGGTTGATTTTTCTTGATATACTTAGCCCGAGTGATTGAGGTCGCAACGACCATTTCTTTACCTTTACCTTAGTCGTTCGGGCGGTTATCACTACACCTGAGAGACCGACTGCCCGGACGACCGTTGGTTCTGAGACTCCCCACATCTTCATTTCATCAACTGCTTGCACCACCACCATGATAGCTTCTAAGGAGGACTCAAGACCAGAATCTATCATTAAGTTGGACACAACCTTTGTTGATTGCCTTGACCATTTTGATGATCCGGCACAAGAGCCCAATAATGCCAAGCTGACTGAGACCACTAGCACCTTCCCGAGCCATGTGCTGACCCTTCAGGAATATTAAAATCTATATGGTGACTCGTCTGATGAGGAACCCATGGTCAGCACCACACCATGTCCCGAACCTTCAAAGGAGACAACAAAGACTAAATTGAATCCACATAAAAACACGGTTGCTCCCTCTAGTTGGCTATTTAGTGAGAGGAAGTCGAGAATTGATTCCTCGAGGAGTTCCCCCGAACCTCTCAAGGCGTGTCTCTCTCATCTCCCTCTCAATGATTCATGTTCTAGAAAACCGACTAAGAAAGTTTCCTTCAACACACCGGAGAAGGAATTTTTTGAGGAGTCCTCATCTGGCCCGGACAAGGTAATTTATATGAGTGAGCTCAGTTCGGTTATTCTCAAGCCTTATCTAAGCAAGCAGTCGTGTGTCGACCCTCGTTGGATGATCCTTACACCTCACTATTATTCATCTGAGGACGATTTCGATAGCGACACATATGTATATTATCCACCTCCTCGCGTCCGCAAGAAGGTTCGTCACAAACCTTCTTAATCCTTGTATATTCTCATTCTTTCTTGTATATATTTTCTCTCCCTACCTTCCCAATGATTCGAATCACTCATCCGGTTCCATATCGTTTCAGTTTATGACTATACTTAGGATGACCTGATCCTAAGTATAAGGGGGAGAGTGAGCCGCATCTATTCACTGTACATCCTCCAGATCACATCAGTCCTCATACTCACTCAGTCTTATACTTAGGCTGACCAGAGCCTAAGTATAGGGGGGACCGATGCCCGCCATGTATATATTCATTCCTTTCATCTCTTGCCCCCGTCCGCCCCATTTTTTATCTTCTTCTACACTTAGGCTACCAGAGCCTAAGTATAGGGGGGCAGAGCGGCTTCTATACATTTTGTAATTTTAGCTCTCCTACGCTTAGCCCGAGCTATGTCTTTTTAGTCGCTTTTCGTGCTATGAGGACATAGCACACGCTAAGTATAGGGGGGCGTGTATATATTACATATATACTTTACCCATAGCTCGTACTTTCGCGTATTTTCACGTATTTTTGTATATATTATGCAATAAGTACGGGGTGGGTAAAAATTGAAAAAAAAATTATACTTGTATAATATGTATAAAACAAAATGTAAATAATACTCTTGTAATATTTGTTGTAAAATAGGATGTATACCAAAAAAATTTATACTAAGTATATTATTACAAACTAAAAATTGTTGTAAAAATTGTTGTATAAAATGAAAATGTCAAAAATAAAGGCTTCTTATTTACTCTTGCATATCATCTCTGCATCTAAAAAAAGAGTCTTGCATATCCATAGCATGACATCCGCTTCTCATCCGCATATCTTGCATATGCAAGGTGAAAAGCTAGTGGGTTCTGAACCAAGTTATGAGTAGATGTTGAGGAAGGACTTGATTTGACCTTGATCCACCTAATTTCAGAGGGACCTTATAGGAAATGGAGTTAAGATTTCTCAGGTCAAGTGACTTAATTCTTTGAGTCCGCAAGTCTATGTTCACATGTCATCTTGATTAGTCTAAGTAGAATATCTCGTGCATACGCATGATTCTTTTAGATAATGACCTAACTTGTACAAGCACTATGCACGTAGCTCTTCATTGATGAGGTGGTGAGGAGGTAGAATCCTTTAGCTTGGAGTAGCACACGGGTGGAAACATCCGTCCTCCTCTAGGTAGGGTAGTGCATCTCAACCTAGTCTGGTGGTGTTGAAGTCTAAGGACAGGATGCTGTGGGTTGCAATAATGCTTCAAAAGAGGGATAGTGTACTGGCTCAAAAGGAAAAACTCCTGATGTGCATGCTGCACCTTGTATATAGTTCCAAAAAAAAGAAAAAAAAAGAAAAAATGCAAGAACTCCAAAAAAATAGACAGGCCAAAAAAAATTGCCTGTCAGAGTATGTATATTAGCAAGAAGTCTGCAGCTGGATGACTTGACTACACTGGTCAGGCATCCCGGGATAGGTAGCTACACTGGCTACCGTCCATTCTTTTCTCTACCCCCTCCTCTTGAGCTGGTCGCACTTGAACTTAGAAGGGAATACCCCGCTCCTCGAGGAAAGAGTTGCTGGACCGGGTTATTGAGTTACATTGTTAGAGGAGGCTGGTTCTGAGCCATTTCTGATGTGGAGAGCTATTTTACACTTACACAGTACAAGTAAGAATCATAGTCATCAGCAATTTGCGTTTGAGGATTTGTTCTGACCTGACTATTGAGGCGTCTTGAATAGAAGACTTGTAGAACTTGAAGTTTGTTAGGTCTTAAATTCAGATCCCAATAAGGTTCCGCCACACAATTAATCCAAAGGTCGAGTCAAGCTCCATTTTCAACTTTTGTTCATGACCTTGGTATGGAACCCAAAATCATTTCACTCTTGCATTTCATTTTAGTTGCTCGGGGACGAGCAAGATTTAAGTATAGGGGGTTGATGAATATATGATTCATCACTCTAAAAGTTGAAAATTGAGCTTTGTTCCCGAGTAAATAGATGCATATTTCTACTTATATTGCATATTTAACATTCATGCATGCAAGCATAATATCTGCATTTTAGCATTCATATTTGCATAAATAAGTCGCCAATTTCACTTGTAAATATTCACCTGTATATTAGCTAAAATACCCTTATTTGTATATATTTTATACTAACTCCAAATCCAACAAAATCAACTCCATAGTGTATATACTACTAACACTAATTAAAGAAAAATATCAAAAAATACTAACTTGCAAAATTGACCAATAAACCCCCCAATCCAAGTTTGAAATTAGGAACCTTAAAATGTGCATATCTCTCACATAAGTGTCCGATTTAGGTCTACTCACTTTTAGAATAATACACATTCAGAGACCTTCGAAACAAGACCAATTTCATTAAAATCGGAGCTCGTATGCAAAACTTGGGTTTTGGGCCCCTTTTGTACATTGTACATAATGACCGTTTTACCCCTGCATTTTATCATTTTATTTTATTCATTATTAAAAATCCAAAAAATTAGATTAAGTTGTAAATATCCTTTTCATATTTTTCTAACTTTATTTTAAATTTTCTCTTATTGAAAAATGACAAAAAAATTACAAAAGGAAAAATGTGGTATTTTATACCTATAAGGTATCACCCAAAAATACGTTTTTGTACATATGATCTCGTTTGATTTTCGACCCTTCACGAAAGTTGTAGATCTCCTCGAGACGAGCAACATTCGTTTGGTCACTTTTTGATCTAACCGCTTCTATTATTTCTTTTTGATTTTTGTTTACATTTAGTTGTGAATTCTTCTCAGAGCGACATGTGGCTACTCCGGAAGTCGCCACGTGTCAACTCCATAGATTTTGCAATTAATTAAATAAAATGCCACATGGCCGCATCTGAGCGCGCCAAGTAGCACCATCTCCTCCTCTCTACCCATTCCTTCCCACTCTCCCTTAACTTAAGGGAGAGGCCACCCTTCGATACCTCCCATCACACCCCATCTTCTCCACCTTCTCCATCTCTTCTCCAACCTCCTCTTCCTCTTTATAATCCCCTCCCCCTCCTCCATTCATCTCCATCCGCCGATTCGAGAGAAGAGAGGTCGAGCCCCTTCAACCTACAGGTGACAGCTGAAGGAGACAAGTTGAGCGACGACAACCTTTCAGGCGAGATCCGCGACATCACCATTGCCGCGTCGTGAGATTCCCATCGAACTTGCTCAGTTTCGAAGGACTCCGCCATCCTTCTCGAGGCCACAATCGAAAGCCGTACGACGCGGCTCCACCTTAAGTTAAGGGAGAGTGGGAAGGAATGGGTAGAGAGGAGGAGATGGTGCCACTTGGCGTGCTCGGATGCGGCCATGTGGCATTTTATTTACTTAATTGCAAAATCTATGGAGTTGACACGTGGCGGCTTCCGGAGTAGCCACATGTCGCTCCGAGAAGAATTCACAACTAAATGTAAACAAAAATAAAAAAGAAATAATAGAAGTGGTTAGATCAAAAAGTGACCAACACGAATGTTGCTCGTCTCGACGAGATCTACAACTTTCGTGAAGGGGCGAAAATCAAACGAGATCATCTGTACAAAAACATATTTTTGGGTGGTACCTTATAGGTATAAAATACCACATTTTTCCTTTTGTAATTTTTTTGTCATTTTTCAATAAGAGAAAATTTAAAATAAAGTTAGAAAATATGAAAAGAATATTTACAATTTAATCTATTTTTTTGGATTTTTAATAATGAAGCAAATAAAATGATAAAATGCAGGGGTAAAACGGTCATTATGTACAATGTACAAAAGGGGCCCAAAACCCAAGTTTTGCATACGAGCTCCGATTTTAATGAAATTGGTCTTGTTTCGAAGGTCTCTGAATGTGTATTATTCTAAAAGTGAGTAGACCTAAATCGGACACTGTATGTGAGAGATATGCGCATTTTAAGGTTCCTAGTTTCAAACTTGGATTGGGGGCCAATTGGTCAATTTTGCAAGTTAGTATTTTTTGATATTTTTCTTTAATTAGTGTTAGTAGTATATACAGTATGGAGTTAATTTTATTGGATTTGGAGTTAGTATAAAATATATACAAATAAGGGTATTTTAGCTAATATACAGGTGAATATTTACAAGTGAAATTGGCGACTTATTTATGCAGATATGAATGCTAAAATGCAGATATTATGCTTGCATGCATGAATGTTAATTATGCAATATAAGTAGAAATATGCATCTATTTACTCGGGAACAAAGCTCAAATTTCAACTTTTAGAGTGATGAATCACAGATTCATCAGTGATTGTAATGCTCTAATTGAGATCAGTACTAGAGGACGAAAACATCTCAAACGTTTGTTATCGATGTTTGGAATAATTTAAAATCACTGAATCGAAAAATAGTGATGAAGAAAAATATAAGTGTTTAAAATGTCATCAGATATATTGTCATGTGGATCGCAAAGCAGTACTAACCATTTAAAGAGATATAGCGGCAAATTAATATTGTATATACAATAAGAGTAAAAATGAAGGCCAACAAGTACTACTGTTTTCCGCATCTGAAAATGCCACCAACATGCCTAGGAATTGAAAATTTGATCATGATAAAAGTCGAAGAAGATCTTGCTCGAGTTTTTATCAAGCATGAATTACCTTTTCTTGAGAAGGATGCTTTCAAGGTATTCTTGATAAATTTGCAATCAAGATTCAAACATGATTCTCAATTCACTTTAAAAAGAGATTGCATGAAAATGTATGATACAGAGAGGATCAAGTTGAAAGAAGAGATTTTAAAAACTTCCCATAAACTTTCCATAACCACATATTTATGGACATCAATCTAAATAATTGCTTGTGTTGCTATTACTGGCCATTACATTGATGAGTATTGGGCTCTCAAGAAAAAAATTCTAAGTTGTTGTGTACTGCCATCACCACACACACACTAATGATAATACTTATGATGTGATTAATTATCAATTATCTGAATGGAGTATTGAGAATTTGTGCACTATTACAACAAACAATGTATGCTAATGATATGGTAACTAGCATTTTACTCCGCAGGCTATCCTTATTCCCAACGGGAAGATTTTTCATGTACGATGTTGGGCTCACATTTTAAATTTAGTTGTTAACGATGGATTGATTAAAATTAAACAAATTGTTACAAAAAATAGTGAAGTATTTGAGGTGTCCACAATGACACATGGAGGAATTTGGTGAGGTCGCAAAGCAGGAATAAATATCTACATGGAAGGGATTTAAAAGGCAACAAAAGTTTTTTCTGGACATCGCTATTCCACCTCCAATTTGTTTTTCAACCAACTATTTATAGTCACACGGGAATTAAATATCTTACTTGCAAATGATGACTTCATGTACGACGTTGGGCTCATGTTTTAAATTTAGGTGTTAACGATGGATTGATTAAAATTAAACAAATTGTTACAAATAACAGTGAAGTATGTGAGATGTCCACGATGACGGATGGAGGAATTTGATGAGGTTGCAAAGCAAGAATAAATATCTACTGCCATATCTACACACTAGCGATAATACTTCTGATGTGATTGATTAACAATTATCTGAATGGAGTATTGAGAATTTGCACTATTACAACAGACAATGTATGCTGATGATATGGTAACTAGGAATTTGAATTGAGCATTTTACTCCGCAAGCTACCCTTATTCCTAATGGGAAGATTTTTCATGTACGATGTTGGGCTCATGTTTTAAATTTAGTTGTTAACGATGGATTAATTAAAACTAAACAAATTGTTACAAAAAATAGTAAAGTATGTGAGGCGTTCACAATGAAAGATGGAGGAATTTGATGAGGTCGCAAAGCAGGAATAAATATCTACAAGGAAGGGATTCGTTCTACATAAGCACATGATGAAATTCCACCTTTTTAATGCTAAAATTGGCCTTGAATAATATGAGAATTTTTCATTCGCATGAAGTCTCATAATCTCCATTTGTTTGACATCCTGAATATTAGGGAATGAAAGAAGGCAAACAATATTTGTGTGGTTTTAAAAATATTTTAGACAGCAACAAAAGTTTTTTCTGGACATCGCTATTCCACCTCCAATTTATTTTTCAACCAAATATTTATAGTCAAGCAGGAATTAAATATCTTACTTGCAAGTGAAGACTTCTCCATAAGAAGTATGACAGCAAAAATGAGTATCAGATTTGAAAATTATTGGAAAGATTATGGATGCAATATACCTCTAGCGAGTGTCGTCGCCCCTGATATCATGTATAAATTTGAGTACAATAGATTTTACTTGTCGAAGGTCTATTCAGATTCCGATGTTGTTGATTTCATAAGCAAAGTGGAGATAATTGCATATAAAATTTATGAGGAGTACTCTTTACAATTCCAACCTACAATAGTGGTAGATTGTACACAATTTCAATTAACTGTTATAAGTAGCGATAACATTGTGCATCTACTGCGAGAAAGAAGTGGGGAGATTTTAAAGTTGAGTTCCGTAAGAAGAAGAAAGAGATTGTGGATTTGGATATTGGAAAATTAGATATTGATATGTATTTGTCTGATAGTTCTTTAGATTTCGATGAGTGAAGAATAACTAATTTGCATAATAGGTCCCTTAGTACAATTAGGGTTATGTACCACGACCATCTTAATAATCACACAACTGTTGATTCAACTATTGAATCATAGAAGCTGGTGCTTGGATGAATATCTAAAGGGTTAGTTGAGGACTCATCAAGCACCATCAAATGAATGTTAAGAGATGATCTCCAGCCTGATTAGGAGATGGCAATCCTTATCTCTAAAGGTTGATATCTGACCGACCTCTTGATGCAGGTCCTCTGCATAGGAATAGAGATTCGAAGGTGTCAGATTAGTTAGGTCAAAGAATTGACTTAACGAGATCGAGATAACCAAAGTCCTATATCGTATGCTGTCATGATACAGGCACGCATCCTCGGACCGGAGATAGATGCGTTACTATATGTCTGATTATGTACATTTGGCAGACTAATAAGTTGATGACCTGACTAAGGTCTATACAACGGTGCGCTGGTGTGCATATAAGGGCATATGAGTAATACGATCTCTCAAAGGGATCATACAGGTTCACTACTGAACCGGAAGACATCAGCTCACTCATAAGATATTGGGAAGAATCAAATTCCGTGCACAATCGTCTCGCTTGGGAAGCTTAACTGAATTTGTAAGTTTGATATATACTTTTGGAAAGTATATGATCAACACCCGGGTATGATATATGTTTTGAAAAGTATATGATCGATACCGACTCCTAATGATCAAAAGAGAAACCTACTAATAAAACTCTGAAGTAGACAGTATAAAGTTTATCTAATACTTCGGGTTTATTCTGAGTCTTCCAGTATGCATGATGTACAGGTGTTGGGTATACCTAAGGGTGATGTGATCATAAACGATTGTATAACCATGATGCTTCCATTCCTTAAGAGTGATGAAACGGTCTGGATTTTAGTAACTCCTCTCAGTAGAGAAGTAATCTCATCTTGGTCCAAATGTTGGACATTGATCTGAATGTGATTCAGATGCAATGAGAAGATTAGATTTGCGGTCTTGATTTAATCAAGCATCTATAGGAGGCTTGAGATCTGGATTTGAGATGTGATCTGAGGAAGGACGGGCGGAGCTACAGCACGATCGCCGGAGCCCCGCCTTCTCCTCCGCAGGAGGCGGAGGGCCGTCGAGGAAGAAGAGCAGCTACCGTTCGATCAAACGATCGAACGGCCCTCACGTCGCCACGCGTCCCCTCACCGCGGCCGTCCTCAACCGTTGATCGCTCCCCAGATCTGACGGGTCCTCCCGTTGCCACGTGTCTTCACCGCCACCCGTTGGATCGATCTTGATCCGAACGGTCCGAATCACGCCACGTCGACATATACTGAGCCTCAGCCCCAAGCCTAGGCTCGGACAACCCGAGCCTACTCCGAGCCTCATTCCGGACCTCCAGAGCGCCCGAACCTCACTCCGAGCCACCGCAGCCCTCCGAGCCTAGGCCGCCCATGTGAGGAGCACGTGCGGCCCGGGTAAATTGCACCGAGGCCCAGGAGCTTTCCAAAATTGCAAAGAAGTCCCTGTGGAGCAGACCCACGTGAGGAGCACGTGCCCTGTGGAGAATTTGCACAAGAGTCCCCCTCATTATAGGTAATTGCATTTTAGTCCCTGTCTGCATATTTGCTTATTGTAATTTTAATTTCCTGTATTGCATTTACACCCCTGTGTTTGCACGCATCCCTAGATTGCATTTTACATCATTTTGAAATTCTAAAAATTGCATTTTGTTGGAAATTTTGTCCTCTGTCTATTGGTACACGTGTCATATTTTTGTAAGTTCATTTGAATTATTAATGAATTAATTGGTGAATTGTTGACATATTTTGCCCAGTGACACCTTTTGATTTATAGTTAATTCTTTGTGCTTCCAAAATTCATCAAAAATTCACAGTAGCTTAAGGACATCATTTTTAACATACCATAAAAATTTCATAGCATTTTCACGCATATCGAGGCCTAAATAAATTGTTAAGTGATTTTCTTAGATTAATTTTAATTAATTCATTTCACAGTGCAATTAAGTTCTGTTAATTTTCCTAGGTCCCCTCTCATTAGAGCCACCTAGGATAATTTTAGTTCTTGAAGAAATTGTGGTTTGATATTTATTAAAATTCAAATACTGAAAATCACCCTATTTGTTCATTTAATTCACAGTAAATTTATTTAGTGTCGAAAAATTCCAAAAAAAATAGTGTAGGTCATTTTCATCATCATTAACTATCTGGCCAATTTTCATAATTTTTGGACTTCATTTGATATCATAATTAAATTGAACACTAAATTGGCATGCATTGTCTACATAAGTCTGCATAAAAAAATTAAAAGACCAAAAAAATTACTCCTTGAAAATCACACACTCGGATCCTTGCTTAAATTCACCTAAGGAGACAGATGCCTCCCTGAGATCGACCTTGGACTTCCACCAAGTAAAAAAAAATATTGCCGCTTAGAATTAACTTCACATTAATCGATAAGTGGTTTTTTGATTAACCCCTCGTACCCGACTGCAACGAATCACATTAATTAATTTGGACATTAATTTGACCGAATTAACATAGGGTGCGGGAGCGTTGTCACCAGACCATCTCCAAATTTTCCCAGGTGGGTCACGCATTTGCTCACCCCAATTCCTTGCCCGCATCTCTCTCGTGGATCCAAGACCCACACGGATTCCTAGGAAGGAGCGGATCCCCCTCAGTTCGCGCACCCTCACCCATTTCTTCTTACCTCCTGGGAATGCTATAAAGTATCTCTTATGCTCCCCCTATATGGTAGCTCATGCCTCGCTCCCATTTCCTGCCCTAGCCACCTCCAGCTGAGTGACAACTGCTCGGAGCACCGCTTAGCAGTCGATTTGGTGCAGTAAAGCCGAAGCTCGCCCTTCGTGGCCGGACCTCCGTCGCGAGTTGCCTCCCCTGACTTTCACATCGAGGTCGAGGCCATCACCCCGCCGACCGCCCTCGCCTTAAGCTCAGGAACACTCCTAGACCTTCAGGTATCCCTTTCATCCCTCGCCTTTTCCGTTTTTATCATATCTTCCATGTATTGCCGCAGCACCTTCGTCTGCTCTGACCAACTGGTCGGAGCCTCGTCAACCACTCCCAACAGCTCAAATCAAACTACACGCTCACCCCCCATCTTGCTCTGCAGCCTGATTACCCTGACCCTCGCCTATCAGGTCGAGATTAGGATTTAGGTCTTCTCTATCACCCTCACCGGAGATCAACTCCTGCCTCCCTCTGCTTCTTTGCTTTCATGTTCCAATAATCCGGATCGCTGCATCTCCCAAAGTCCCTGCTACCCTTTGCAGGCATTTGCACACACTGAGGATATCCCTATCGCACCCATCCGGGGATCGTCGGAGCGGCTTCAGCCTCCCGTCGTCGCCATGCCCATCTGGTCGGTGGAGCCTCCATCTAATGCAATCAGTAGATGCGGAACCGTCCCACGATCACGCCAGCACCTTCCAATCAGCCATCGAAGCTGAGGATCACCTCCTTGGCTCCGATGAAGTTTGCCAGACGATGTTCTTCCAAACGCGCTACATACCTTTGGATCGGCCCGCCTCACCAGTTCGCATTTAAGTCGTCCGCTAGTGCAGCTGTCAGACCGTTGGTTGTCAGATCTGATGTCCACCTACGCCCCACATCCCCAACCATTCTGGAGCATTAGATCTGACACCTGACGTCCACTGGAGCTGCACTATCCCCCCACGTGCGCCCCACGTGCTGCAAGGGTATATTTCCCTTTTTAGCCTGCATTTGTTTAGGTTTATGTTTTAGTCTGTAAAATAAAAATGTAGTTGAACTTATTTACATTCCAGTCCCTATAATTTATGGTATTTTCTATTTAGTCCTCCATGTTTGGAGGCACGTGTTGTCACGTGAACTGTGGTGTTTTTGCAGTATTGTCCCTAGACATTTTTTATGTTAATGTTTGCATGAATGTTTACTGAAATTGCAATTATGCCCTGTGAGCATTGAATTTACACATGAGCTGGATTTAAATAGAAATTTTACATAGACACCCCTAGACTTTTTTACATGTTATTATTTAGCCCAGAAACTTAAAATAATTTCATTTAAGTTCTTACAACCTATGTGTTTAGCTTTTAATTGAATAAATATCAAAACTACTCCAAAAAATATCAAAAAATTATCAGTAGCTCCTACTCCTATGTAATATTTTTCGTAATTTTTGTGATACGTTTTAAGTTTCTGCGTTGTTTTCTAAAATTCAAAAACACTAAAAATATAGTCTGTCTACTTTAGAAAACCCATAAAAGATTGAAAAATGTCCTTAAAAATTCCACAAAAATTGCTGAGTGCTTGTTGCATTGTGTTTTAATTTCCGTAACCTTTGTGTTTCATTATCTTTTATAAAACACCTAAAAATTACAAAAGACTAAAAACCTTAGAAAAACCATTAAAAATTCCATAAAAACCAAAAAATGTGTTTTTAAGTTCTGTACTTAGATTTGGTTTTCTATTTACATATAAAATTGTGGCTAGGAATTTAGGGGCACTTTAAATATTTTAAAGTTGCCTTTTTCTCCAAGCTGTACACTATTTGCTTATTTTGCCTTTCTTTTATTTTTAAAAAAATATAAAAATCTGAAAAATTTCATAAAATAACTAAAAATAGTTGCATATTTTAAAAATGTAAAAATATTTTCATTTTGAAATTTTGAGCATTTTAAACCTTAATAAAAAATGTTGTAGTGTGATCACTTTTATTTTCTTATTGATTTCTTATTAGAAAATATAAAAAATGCAAATTAAAAACCATCAAAAATACTTTTGTTTCTTCTTTAATTTCTCGACTACTTCGTAAGACTATCTTGTGCTCCTTGTGTTTGACCATGGTGGCTATACTAGGTTAAATAACTAACAAGACCGCTCTTTTTTATTTTCATGCTTGATTGATTTTATTTGTGGTATGATTGTTTCTTGATTGAGCCCATCTCGAGTGGTTGAGGTCGCAACGACCTTTGATATCCTTAGCCTCATCGCTCGGACCACTCATCAGAATGGCGTCGTTGCCGAGGAGCACGGCTTAGTAGTTGGTTTTCATCTTTGATTCTGTTTATTTATCTTTCCTTACTTGTTCTAGATCTATTTGATATAACTGTTCTTCTGACCAGTTTTCTGTTTTATTTTCTGTGTGAGGGACTGCCCGAGGGGCTTCGTGGCTTTTGGTGGGAGGACCTGCGCCCGAGGAGGAATAGAAGGACTGGAGGAGAGTAGTTATAGTAGATAGAGAATAGTTAGAACATTTTATTTGATTATTGTTGTAATAACTCAGAGACCTAAGACACTTGGACACTTGACTTATATCGAGGTATGTTTCGCCGATCACTAGTGTGCTCGTGGGACCTCACCGTGGTTTTCGGCGATTTTGATTCTCGCATTTTACTTCTATTTTGGTTCTCGAAGAATTTGGCCTCTGAACTTAGGAGTTTATCTTGATTGTGACCTAATTGATTAGGACCCAATCCCTAACTATTTGCATGTGCCTATAGTTTGTAATTGGACCTAATTAATAAGCATAATAAAAATTTAGTTTAATTAGACTCGAGTCCACGTGCCGTGAGGAACCACATAGAGCGCTGGCAAGACCCGTTGTGGCGGGCACCGAGTGGTTCCCAAGATCGGACTCCAGACTTGGTCTTATCAGCTAGCTACCGTTCTTCTGATGTAGAAATTGCTCATTTAAGGTCGTTTTCTTCTTGCATCTTATAGATAGTTTTATCCCTGTCTTTTAATTTATGCGCGAATCACCCTGCATGTAGAGTGATGGCGACAGATACGCATCTCTTACTTTGCATGCATCATTGTGTTTGATCGCACATCGGCTTTTCCGACTTCTCCCCCTGTTTTGGATTATAAATAATCAGGAGAATTGAAAAATGCGTTAGGCATTTGTTTTCTTATTGAAAAATACATAAAAAGTGATAATCATAAAATTGTATTGCTAAACACACTTAACCTTAAAATATACTTCACATAAAAATCTATCTTAGGAGAGCAATCCCCTCATTGTTTGGTTTGCTTGCGCGAGAGAGTGACCCACACACTACCTAAACTCTTAGTAGACTACCGACCATTTATACAGGACAGTCTATTGGGAGGAAAAGGTTCCTACCGGCTCACTTAGTCACCATGCTAGACTGAATTATCACCGATAAGATGAAAGATAGAACCTTTACGGTCATCAGCTCTCAGTGTTGAGTAGGTGAATTGGGGGTTTTGTTTTCTGATCTTGTTTGTTTCCAGATCCCATCTACCTTCCTCTCAAGATCACGATGATGGGTCAGAGATCCCTTAGGCAGCCTTTGGCCGCACACCTTCTAGGACTCCGCCCCACTCATCTAGGTTGGTTCGTTAGAGCCCAGACCCACGCTCCGAACCCGAGTTCGATTCCGCCCTGTTTCCCCTCGACCACCCTTCTACCAGTCGAGGTATCAAAGGAGATACAGAGCACATATCCATTCATTTGATGGCACCTGAGTTCGGGTCTTTTGCCTTTGCGGAGACCCAAGAGATGGCCAACAGCGAGAAGCACACTGATGGACAGCCCCAGACTACTACTTATGTTTTGGATCAGGGCACCATAAATAGTACTCTGCTAGTCTCCCCGGAGATGATGCAACGTTAGATCATAGATCAGGGATTAATTATGGTTGATATGCGCAGAGAGATGGAGCAGATGTGAGCCAATCGGGGAGAGTAGAACCGAGTTGATGATGGAGAGATACCAGAGCAAGGAGGAGGAGGCAGAGACCACCTAGAGGAGCCGCAGGAGCCAGTCCAACCAGCCAGGCCCATGAGAGTTGCACAACCCTGGTGCAACTCTTACACTCCGCTGGATTCAGCTTCCGGTGATTCTGGGAGATTTCAAGCTCTCACCTCAGATGATCCAGATGTTGCCCAAGTTCCATGGCCTTGCCACTGAGGAGCCGCACCTCCACCTCCAGAAGTTTGAGATGATCTGCAGAACTATCCACAACAGATTCATGGACGAGGACACTATTATGATGATGGCTTTTTCATTCTCACTAGTCGACAGAGCATCCTATTGGATGAAACATTTGGGGAGATATGTTACTTCGTGCGAATAGCTTCGGACCGAGTACTTGAACAAGTACTATCCACTCGGCCAGACGAATGCAACTAAAGCTCTGATCAACAGCTTCTCCATGATCTCCAACGAGCAGTTCCATGAGGCGTGGGATCGATTCAGAGAGCTTATTGATCGGTGTCCACACCATGACATCTCTAAGCCCAACCTAGTACAGAGTTTCTTTTGTGTGCTGACACCGGAGCTGCAGGGGTTAGTGAATGCTTCTTGTGGGGGCTCCTATTTCGCCAAGGATGAAGATCAGATCTGGTCCATTTATGAGGAGATGGCGGAGAACTATACACTTATGTCCCAGACCCATCTTTACACTCAAGGGAAGCCCCATCCCCATGTCATGTCCTATCAGCGGATAGCACGAGTCGATGCAGGTCCACCCAACTCTTCAGCAGTCGCAGCACAGGCGGAATCGTCAGTTGTTGATATGGGCATCATCAGCGAGAAGTTGGACCGCATTGAGATCATTAAGAAGAAGCAGTGCCAGGGTATGACATAGATTGATCAGTTGGCACAGACATTGAGTGACCTGAACACCCAGATCAAGTGTCTCTAGGAGGCATAAATGGCTTCTCAGCCTAGTCTCAGGCAGATCCTAGCCGCAACCGCTCGACCCAGCACCCCGCCCAATACAGACAGGTCCACCAAGTTCAAGCAGAGTCCTTCCAGTAGCCGTAGCACCACTATCTTCATCCACCACCATCTCAGGGCACTCAGATGGTGGTGTACCAGTAGGATCAGCCCCTGGCAGTCCTTCCTCCATCCCCCTTTGAGCAGAAGCCATTGATGGAAGTCAACGAGATTTGGTACGATTGACAACAGCTCAGGATCCGTCGAGACCATCCCAGATTCAAGTGGTCGACCGGAGGTGCCTCATCCCAACAGCAGCCTCCAGCTCAGGGTGGATAGTTCAGCCATTCGCAATAGCAGCCCTACCCAAACTAGCCATAACAACATTACCAGCAGGGTCCTCATCCCTACCAGCAGGCACAACAGTGGAGGCAGCTATAATAGTATCCTCAGAAGTATTCTCAACATTCCCCTCAGTCTTCCCTACAACAGCCTCACTTCCAGAGAGGCAACCAGTTCGGTTCTCATGGGCCAGCCTATGAGAATCCAATATTAGATGATCTAGCCCGCCTTCTCTCTAAGCAGCAGGCCACATTCTGGTGGGAGATGGATGATTTTCGTCAAGGAGATGAGGGAGATCATCAATGGCAAGGTTGCCATACCCGCTCAGATCAAGCCCAATCCGAATAACCTGAAGGGAAAGTCTGAACAGGTACAGTTCATAGAGACCACCACTCCTATTGATTCTTTGGGTGATATTACTTCATATACATTTGTGTTGATTTTGTCACACTTAGGAGTGGTAGGATACCAGCCGGCGGTGCCACGTCTGAGCGACAACACCACGAGGATGCAGGAGTGCCAGACGAGGAGGAGAGCGGTGTTGATGCCGCTCATGATGATGATGACTGTGGTGCTGACGCCACCAAGGATGTTGATCCAAGATATGGTAATGAGTCTGTCGCATCCCCTAATGCAGAGGGTGGTGTTGATGCCACCAGGTATACAGATGTTGAACCAGAGTGCGGTATTGATGCCGCAATTCGTGATGTTGTGGGTGGTACATAGGCCACCCCTACTATTCCAGTTGTATTTCCTCCCGTTTCTGTTCCTCGAGACTCTATGGAAAATACCAAAAAAACTTAATAAAGGAAAGAGTTATTCATTTTCGAGTCCATATGTGATGCATGGTGATACTTTATGGATTCTACTCCTTCGCAGCAGCAAGGACCCATTCCTAGACCTCTAATCTGAGGAGGGCCCAACCATCCCCTTCCCTCAAGCACTCCGCTTGGCTAAGGGGAATAAAAAAGAAAATCCAAAAAAATCACATCAGTTAGAGTTCAACCAGCAGATGGTTAATAGATTCCAGATTCAGATGACTATACAAGAGGCACTTGACACATCCCTATCTTCCAGAGGAACTTGAGAGAGAAGACCACCATCCACAGGAAGAAGAGGAACCATCATGTAGAGATCCATGTGCTGACCGTGCCACTTGCTTCGCCATCCAGAAGCGTCTGCCAGCCAAGAGTCCAGATGATTGAGCTACCTATGTCAGATGCCACATTCGTAAGAAGAGATTTGATCAGACTCTATTAGACAAACAACCTTCCATCAACCTCATTTCGGCAGCCTTACCGACCGGTTTAAGTTTGGGCCCCCTCTTTGACAGAGCATGACAGTCCTTTAATTTGCTGATAGATCTGTCAAGAGGTCGAAGGGGTTGTTGAAGGACATGATCGTCACAATTCAGGGCTTGTAATCCCCGTGGACTTTGTTGTGTTTGGACATGGAGATCTCTGAGTCTGTGATCGATACCCCCATCATTCTAGGATGACCTTTCTTGGCCACAACCAAGGCAGTGTCCGACCATGATAGCGGGAAGGTGTATTTACACGCCGAGGGTGAAATTATACAAATAGAGACGATCTATGAGACCATAGCACAATATTCATCTTGCTCGGAGCAGTCCAATGATACAGAGTAGATGACTGAGGCAGAGCAAGACGCCCACTAGGAATGCGACTTTGTGATTACTGATGATGAAGATGCCTGGTCTGATCCAATTTCACAAGCTTTTCTCTCACCTTCAGAGTCTGTAAGATTCACACATTCCAGCAGATAAGAGTTCGGAGAGCACACTCTTGGCAGAGGATACATGCGAGGCTGCAGACAATGTTCAGGATAGTGAGGCAAAAGTATATTTCTTGCACTCAGATTCATATCCCTTGGATTTAGAAATAGATTGGGCAGAGTTTGATGATATACTTCTGTGTCTGATTTCCATAGAACCAGCATCTAGGGTGGAGACTGTGCCAGCACCGATTATAGATACACCAATAGGACAGTCTACACTAGTTTTTCATGATCAGCGAGAGTTTTCTCATATGGATCTGATTGTGTTCACTCAGACCTTTCAGAAGCCAGACTTGACAGCTCCCACTTATCCTGAATTCAAGCCCTTATCGCGGTCGCTGAAGTATAGATTTCTTGCGGGAGAGCATGAGATGTACCCAGTCGTTATCTCAGCAGTCTTGACTGAAGAGCAAGAATCTTGTTTGATGGAGGTTCTTGAAAGGAACCGTAGGGCGATAGGATGGAGTGTAGCTGATATCCAGGGGATAAGTCCGGCCCTGTGCTCCCACCATATCTATCTCAAAGAGGACACTAAGCCATCGCGTGAGTTCCACTGACAGCTGAACCTGAATCTTCGAGAGGTTGTCATGAAGGAGATTTGAAATGGTGGAGCTCCGATTTTATCTACCCCACTGACTCCAAGTGGGTTAGTCTGTTACATGTGGTGCCCAAGAAGACGGTCATCACTACAGTTGTGAGCGAGTCCGGAGAGGAGATAGCTACCTGGGTACCCACTTCTTGGAGGGTCTGTATGGAGTACAGACGATTGAATCAGGCCACCAAGAAGGATCATTTCTCGATGCCTTTTATTGATCAGATTATAGAGAGTCTCGCTGGATAGAGTCGTTACTGCTTTCTTAAAGGGTACTCCGGCTACAATCAGGTGGCCATTGCTCTCGAAGACTAGGACAAAATGACATTCACTTGTCCATTTGGGACATAAGCTTTCAGACGGATGCCCTTTGGTCTATGTAATGCCCCGGTGACATTCCAAAGGTGCACGTTGTCCATCTTTTCGGACATGGTGGGTGATTTCTTAGAGGTCTTTATGGATGACTTTTCCGTCTATGGCGATGTGTTTGATGCTTGTATTGACTGCTTAGACCATGTCCTTCAACATTGCATCGAGGTTCACCTTGTTTTATCCTAGGAGAAGAGTCACTTCATAGTGACTTAAGTGATGGTGCATGGTCATATCATATCCAATAGGGTCATGGAGGTTGATCCGGCCAAGGTGGATATCATCAGGAAACTCAATCCACCGTCGAACCTCTGACAGTTGCGATCTTTTCTAGGGCATGTTGGTTTCTACCGACAATTCATTCATGATTTCAACAGGATTGCCTGACCGTTGACTAATTTGCTGACCAAAGACACCGAGTTCATTGTATATGATAAGTGTCTTGTATCATTTGAGACTCTCAAGAGTCTAGTTGTTGAGGCTCATGTCCTTCAGCCACCTGATTGGTCTCTCCCATTCGATATCATGACGGATGCCTCCGACTTTGTCGTAGGGGTCGTGCTGGGACAGAGAAGGGATGGAGTGCCTTTTGCCATTCACTACGCTAGCCATACATTGGATGCCGTGCAACGGAACTACACCGTCACAGAGAAAAAGATGCTAGCCGTAGTTTTTGCCTTGGACAAGTTCAGATCGTATATCAATGGATCTAGAGTGACTATCTTTACTGATCATACCGCCATCAGGTACCTCATGGCAAAGAAGGATACCAAAGCAAGATTGACTAGATGGATCCTTCTACTCCAGGAGTTTGATATTGAGATTAAGGATAAACTTGGAGTTAAGAATGTGGTGGTGGATCATCTCTCCTAATTTGAGAATCTTGAAGAACCTGAGCAGATTGATCCCATTTCTGGGACCTTCCCAGATGAGGCGATCCTTGCTATCGCCTCACTCCCGCGGTACAGCGACATTGTGAACTATCTTGTCGCTAAGAAAGTTCCATAAGGTTGGCCCAGACAGTGACTTTAGACCTTCCTTGCAAAGGCCAAGTCTTACCATTGGGAGGATCCCATCCTTCATCATGAAGGAGGGAATAGCGTCTAGCATCAGTGCATTCCTCAGGAGGAGCACCACAGTGTCCTCACATACTGCCACAAGCTAGAGGCTGGAGGACATCACTCTAGGAGTAAAATGGCACAAAAAGTGCTCCAATCCGGCCTATGGTGGCCTACCCTCTTCAAGGATTCTAATGAATTCATGAAGCGGTGTACTGATTGTCAGAGGATGGGTACTTGTGGACAATGTGATATGATTCGATGCAGCCCATTCAGTTCTGTGAGATTTTTGACCCATGGGGCATCGATTTCATAGGTCCATTCCCTAAGAGTCAGGGATTCGAGTACATTCTGGTGGTTGTGGATTATGTGAGTCGTTGGGTTGAGTTATTCCCACACGAACCGCGGATGCTAGGAATTTTTACAGATTTTTGAGGAAGAATATCATTTCACGGTTCGGGGTGCCTAGAGTATTGATATCCGACGGGGGTCTCATTTTATCAACGAAAAGGTAAAGGCCCTTGCTAGTGAGTTCAACATAGACCATCGAGTTGCCACTCCTTATCATCCTCAGACCAATGGTCTTACTGAAGTATCAAATAGGGAGATCAAGACGATATTGCAGAAGGTAGTATGTCCAAACTGAAATGATTGGTCACAACTTTTGGACTCAGTCTTGTGGGCATATCGAACTTCCTTCAAGACTCCTTTGGGTACATCTCCCTTTCAGCTTGTTTATGGCAAGCCTTGCCATTTACATATTGAGATGAAGCATAAATCACTATTGGTTGTCACTGAGATATTATTGGATTTAGAGAGTATAGGAGATCAAAGGAAGGCAGAATTAGTAGCCCTGAAGGAACTTAGAGATACAACCTTCTCAAACAGCCTACTATATAAGGATCGAGTGAAGATATGGCATGACTCTCACATCATCCATATGCAGTTTGAGCCAGATCAGAGAGTATGGTTGTTTGATGCCAGGCTTGATTATTTCCAGGGAAGTTGCAGAGAAAGTGGAAGCGACCATACCTGGTCCGAAAGGTACATGACAATGGGAGTATTGACATATCTGAGATGTCATCTGAGTCTACCTTTCATGTTAATGGTCATTTGAGCTGCTGGCAGATTTTCCTATTCATCATGCGGAGGTCTTTCTACTGATAGTTCTAGCGAAAGCCCAATCTGCGAGAGTCTTGACCAACCGGCTGCCGCGCCCCCGGCGAGTAGAGGCAAGCATGCGCCATGGACAGAGCATGCACCATGTACATATCATCTCATTCCTTAGTCTAACACTTCATTCGCATCTTGTGATTCTGCACTTTACCCTAAGTATAGGGGGTGTGGGACTCTTGATTATTCTTTTGATTCTTTCTACCTCTGTTTTGCTGCCTATACTTAGAGAGATTTCACCCTAAGCATAAGGGAGGTAGACCATGTACATTCTATCACTCAGATTTCCCTCTATGTACACTATGTTATACTTAGGATTACTTGATCCTAAGTATAGGGGGAAACACCGAGCCCTCTTCATTCTATTCTTTGATTTGTTGTTGTAGTATAGCTTTCCTTTTCACTTTCCTATATAAGCACGAGTTGTGTCTCTTCTTCATCGCTCTTGATTCAATCTGAGGATATCGTTCGAGCTAACTATAGGGGGTGTCATATACATTACATATATACTTTATCCATAACCTATAATTAACTAATAATTATATTGTTATTATTATTAAAGAAACCCCTAAAATTCACTAATAATTCATCCATTTTTTCTTGTAATATATTGTACATTATTAACCTATAATTAATTGTATTAAATTACTATTATTTTCTTTGTAATTATTTTCTCATCAAAAACCCCTAAAAATTAGGTAGATCAATTGTCCATAATATCACTAACCTTTAAAAAGACTAAAAATATAAAAACAACTCAAAAGATAAAAATCGGCGTTTTTACCCTCTTAAAAATACCCCCAAAAATTACTTTTTGTACAAATGGCCTCTTTTGGCTTTTTGTCCAACATGAAACTTGTAGATCTCATCGAGACGAACAATTTTCATGTTTTGACTATTTCCTAATTTTACCTCTAACTATTTCTTTTGTGTTTATCTTTATTTTCACTCTTTCTAATTTTCTGATTGGGCCATGTGGTGCCCTCTTGGCCGCCCACGTGGCCCGTTCTCCTTCTGCCACCCGGCGCTCTCCTGGTCTATCGGATCTACTCCTTTCCGCCCCCATCTCATCCATTCATTTATAACGCAATCCCAGCCATCAGACCAGCCTCCAGATTAAATCCGAGCCACTCCCTCGCGCTTCGCTCTCAGCCACTCGATCTCTCCCCATCCGACGACCACCATCTCTCCACATCGCTCCCACTCTCACCACCCTTAGATCAAGCCCTATAACCTACCCAACCCGTTCATCTGCGTCGATCCCTCATCCGCTCAATCAGATCTTTGATCCGATCGTGACCCTCCAACTATGCCAATACCTGGGCCGTTGGATCGTGAGATCCAACTGCCGGAAGATCATCTCATACCTCAACGCCTTCCGCTCCCAGGCAATATGCCTTGTCGCCCCGTCTCCCCCTTCCTATTTTGGGAAGAGCCTCTGATCACCTCTCCATTCCCTAACGGTCTCCCTCCTCAGCCGTTACCTTCTTCCTCGTGCACCTCATCACTGCCCCCTTTGTCACTCCTCCATCAAAACTTTGGCTGTCGAAACCTCCCCCATCACAACCTGTAACGATCGGGCATCCACCTATTAAATGCCCTCTCCTCCCACTGTCAACCCTCAACCACAATCTATGAGGCATCGTCCCAGCCTCCTCTACCCTCTAGTGACAGCGGAGGGTGGCCTTATCGAGGCAAGGATGGTCACCACCCTCCGGTGAGATCCGTGGCTCTTCGGCCACGTTACGGCCGCCTTGAGCGTCGTTGAGCTCTGAGGCCTAGCTATCCTCACCGAGCGATGACCAGAGGCTCCCAAGGGGCCTCAGCCCAAGCTGCCTCCTCCTCCAAATCTCCTCCTCGACGAGGTATACCTCTCCCTTATTTTCTTTACTTTTTCTCTAAATTTTTCTACCTTCTACACTACACTCCATCGCTGCCTGACCACCTTCATGTCTCTGCCGACCACCAACGACCTTCGCTCTACCTTCTCCTTAATCCAGAAACCTACCATGTTCTGACCCACTCCTTCGTCGTCACGACGGAGTACTCCCAAGGGCCACCGCCTTCTCTGTCACCGCAAGCCCTCCACTCACTTCCATCTCACCCCATAGCACTCACACAAACAATATACATGCTTTGGCTATTCTCTTCTGACTTGTATAGGTACAAACCTCTTCAATGGTCGAAGCTTACGTTGCCTTGTCGGTCTCGAGCTTCCTCTCCGATGATGCACCTCCGCCTTGCTCTTCCAGACACTGATGGAGCTACACCGTCGTCCAAGCTTCAACGCCCAACCCTCACAGAGCTTCCTCACCCATCAGGCATGTCGCTAGAGCGTGGAGGACCAAATAGCAGGTCGTCAGAGCCCCGCGTCCTCCAGTGGCCTACGGTGGAGAACGACGAGCAGATACCATCTGATACGGCTAGGATGAAGACATGTGGTGACCCAAGCCTCTTTCGGAACCAATAGGCATGGGTCCGTCCAGCCAATACCCGAGCCACCATCGAACACCACATCAGCCCAAGCCTCCGAGCCTCCCGAGCATGTCCCTCACGTGCACTCCACGTGAGGGCTTGGGTGAATAACAACAAAGACCCTAATACTTTTGGTATTTACACTTTGGTCCCCAGGCACGTACCTCGCGTGCGTGCCTGGGTATTTTACAAGAAGGCTCTCGCAAGTTTGTAGAGTTACAAAAAGGTCCCTACGCGTATGAAAAAATTGTATAAGTGCCCAGACAGTTTTTGAAAATTACAAATGGGTCCCTCTAGGGACCAATGTAATATTTATCCTTTTATTTCTTGCATTTTTATTACAATTATGCCCCTGTATTGTTTTCTTCATAACTTGGTCATCGTTGGTCCAAATTTCATGATTTTAGTGTCGTTTTGATCCTTGTTTCTTCATCTATCTCATGGCATGTTTAATTTTCTCATATACCACCATTTTAAATGAGGTGAATTTTATATGTTTGATGATAATCTAGCTCTACTTTTCTTTGCCTTGAAATGATGACTGACCATAGTTCTGTACTTAAAATGACTCTATCATACTATATTTTATTGCTCAGTTGAGTGATCCTTTACCATTTTTGTAATACTGTATTTTGCAAGCATTCATGTTGCATTATTGCTCACGCATCATCCTAAAATTGCATAAAAATCAACTAAAAATTGCATACATCACTTTACTGCATTGTGGTCTACATAATGCTTCTTGCATCTTCATTGAGACATGTAACTGAGAATAGATTTACACTTACTCTTAGTTAATCGAAATTCAATGAATAGATCGAGTAGCTTGTGTCCATGTGTTCGACCTTGGTAGACTTGTCAAGTATAAATACTCCACAACATTCAAACGATTGTAGTTTTTGTTGAACCAAATTTTTCTCCTATACTATGACAATTATCTGTTATTAAAGAGGCAAATTTGACGTTCATCAGTGGCTTACCCTCTTCAAGGATTCAGATGAAATCGTGAAGAGATGTACTGACTGTTAGAAACTGGGCACTTGTGGACAGAGAGATATGATGTCGATGAAGCCCATTCACTTCTGTGAGGTCTTTGATACATGGGGCATCGATTTCATGGGTCCATTTCCTAAGAGTCAGGGATTTGAGTATATCTTACTTGTTGTAGATTATGTGAGTCATTGGGTTGAGGCCATCCACGCCCGAACCGCAGATGCTAATATTGTTTGCAAATTCTTGAGGAAAAATATCATTTCACGGTTCAGAATACGTAGAGTTTTGATATCATACGGGGGGATTCATTTTATCAACGACAAGGTAAGGGCCCTTGCTAATGAGTTCAACATAGATCATAGAGTTACTACTCCTTATCATCCACAGACGAATGGTCTTGCTGAAGTTTTTAATAGGGAGATTAAGACTATATTATAGAAGGTAGTCCGCCCAGACCAAAAGGATTGGTCATAGCTTTTTGACTCGGTTTTGTGGGTATATCGGACATCGTTCAAGACTCCATTGGGTACATCTCCATTCTGACTCGTTTATGGCATGCCATGCCACTTACCAATTGAACTGAAGCATAAGTCACTATGGGCTGTTACAAAGATATTTTTGATCCATAGAGTGTAGGACATCAGAGAAAGGCAGAATTTGCAGGCCTGGAGGAGCTTAGAGACACCGCCTTTTCGAGTAGCCTACAATATAAGGAGCAAGCGAAGATATGGCATGATTCTCACATCAGCCATAAGTAGTTTGATCCAAACCAGAAAGTATGGTTATTTGATGCCAGGCTAAAACTATTTCCAGGGAAGTTGCAGAGCAAGTGGAGGGGACCATACTTGGTCCGGAAGGTGCATGACAATAGCAGCATTGATATATCTGAGATGTCATCTGAGACCATCTTCCGAGTTAACAATCAACGCCCGAAGCCATATCTAAATCATGATCCACTGATCGTCAATGTTGCCCCTATTCATTTTGCATGAGATGTGGTTTTTGACTCACATCATTTGCATCTCATGCCTGATTATCTCTTCCTCCCGCAGTTGTATAGATCCAGTTGTCCATATCGCACATTCTTTTGTCTAACACCCCATCTCCATCTCATGATTATGTTATACTTAGGGTGTACTTTACCCTAAGTATAGGGGGGTGTCAGACTTGTGATTACCTATTTGATTATACTACCTCTGTTTTACTACCTATACTTGGGGATATTTTACCCTAAGTATAGGGGGTAGTATATGTACATTCTATTCCTCAGTTTTCCCCATGTGTACAATCTTCTATACTTAGGATTACTTGATCCTAAGTATAGGGGGGATCACCGACTTTTATTGATTTTATTCTTTTATTCGTCATTGTAGTATAATATTCTTTTCACTTTTCAATACCTAAAACGAGTTATTTCTTCCTTTACATCTCTTTGATCACTATGAGGACATAGTTCGAGCTAAGTATAGGGGGATGTCGTATATATTGTATATATACTTTAGCCATAACTTGTACTTTTCTATTTTAAATATGGCTAAAATACTATATAAATACTGGTAAAAAAACTAATAAGAAGATGCTGATATTTCCTCAAAAATTCTTTTTGTATATACTGATTAATAAGTCAGGTTAAAACATTTTGAAAAACATTTTGAAAGTGGTTTGAAAAATCTTTTGAAACCTATTTAAAAAATGTTTGAAAATATTTTCAATATGTGTAAAAATAGTTTGGCTTGTAAAAATTTTTCTTTGTGTGAAATAAAATCATTTTGTAATACTATTTGCAAATGTTTTGAAAAATGGTTGAAGATTTTTTTTAAAATCTATATATACTATTTGAAAAATGTTTGCAAATTGTTTTTAAATGATTGTAAAATTATTTTGGACTATAGTCTTCAAAACTATTTGTAAAACTATTTTCAAATAAGTTTGAGGAATATATGCATCACACAAAAAATAAAATATAAATAAAAAATTCAACTGTATATACATGTATAAGTTACTCGAGTAGTAAATCCTTTCATCTGATTCTTGTAAACAATTGACTCACTCCTTTGTAAATATATGTATATCATCCTTAAACCATATATAAAAGTTATATATATATATATATATTACTAACTACTTGCTTAAAAAACTCTTTTTGCATGTGCGTCATTTTTCAAAAATCCATAAAAGTTCAAAATTATAAAATTGTTTCACAAAAAGATTTTATTTTCTTTGCATTGTACATATTTCTTGCATTTGCATGACCATTTTTCATGACAGTATTGACATTTAAACTAAGTCTGGAATAAATTTGAAGAATGGAGCTTAGTTGGACCTTAATCCACTTAATTTCAGAGGAACCTTATAAGAATTGGAGTTAAGACTTTTCATGCCCTGTGACTTAATTCTTTGAGTCCATAAGACTATGTTTACATGTCATCTTGATAAGCCTAAGTAGAATATTTAACAACACACGTATGATTCTTTCAGACCATGGCTTACCTTGGACAAGCACTCTACACGTAACTCTTCATGGAGGAGGAAGTGAGGGGGTAGAATCTTTTGGCTTGGGGTAGCATACGAGGGTAGTACATCTAGGCAAACCTCTCGTCCTCCTCCAGGGAGGGAAGTGCGTCTCAACCTGGTTTGGCGATGTTGAGGTCTAAAGACAGAATGTTGTGGGGTTACAATAATGCTTCAAAAGAGGGATAGTCTACTGGCTCGAGGAAAACCTCCTTATGTACATGATGCACCTTGTATATATTTTCAAAAAAAATGCAGAATCTCCGAAAGTGGACAAGCCTATTTAAAAAGTAAAATGCATGCTGGAATGTATATACAAGTGGGAAAAAAGAAAAAATATAATAACTTCAAAGTTAAATGTTTGTAAGCTTACAGTGGGTGACATGGCTACACTGGTCATGCATTCAAGGATAGGTAACTAAACTGGTTACCGTCCATTCTCTTCTCCATTCCCTCTTCTTGAGCTGGTTATTACTTGAACTAAGAAGCGAATATCCCTGCTCCTCGAGAAAAGAGTTGCTAGACCGGAGGGATTAGAGTTACCTTGTTGAGAGAGGCTATTTCTTTGCTACTTTGAGATGAGGAGCTATACTTCACTTACACTGTACAAGTAAGAATTCATAGGCATAAGAATTTGTGTGTAGACTTGTTCTGACCTGACTATTGAGGAGACTTGAATAGGAGTCTTGTGGAACTTAGATGCTATTAGGTTTTAAATCTATTTCCCATTAAGGTTCCGACACACTAATAATCCAAAGGTCCGAGAGAGCTCCATACTACAATTTTATGAAGATAACTTTAAAAGTCAACATTGTTCTATCTTCTTTTTTCTTCTTTTCTTTATTTTTGTTTTCACTTATTTTCCAAATAAGTGTTTGCTAAGGGACTGGCAAAGGTGAAGTATAGGGGAATGATGAATCCGCGATTCATCACCTATTTTCTTTTATTTTAGCTTCACTTCCTTAGTTAAACACCTGTAAATACCCACTAATTTCATGAAATTACCATTTTGCATGCATTTGTTAAATATGCATCTTTAACACTTTTTGTATTCAAAGTAAAAGAATAAAGAATAAATGAAAAAGAAAAGAAAAATGAAGGATGTATTTATGGAATAAAGATAGAATGATACGAACCCTGTGGGAAGGTCAAGACTTGACCTGATTGATCAGGAATAAAGTAGGGGGAGATAGGGTCATTAATTCAAAAATCCAAAATATTTTGTAATTATTTTTCCTTGTATATTTGTATAAAGCTTACATTATTTTTTGTACAAAAATTGACCTCAAATTAAATATTTTGTATATAAAAGTTGTAAATAAAAATATTTTTTAAATAATAAAAATAATTGACAAATAAAATAATGTACAGATTACAAATAATCACACTCAGAAAAAAGTCGTAAAGCGATAATTGAAAGACAAATTCTGACTCCATACGGACTCAAATTGAATCAAACTCACTTCCATTGTACTCTAAATTAAATATTTTTCAAATGGGTATGATTTCATAATTTTTGGAGTTACGGTTGAAAAGTCAGTTTTTCGGGGTGGTTTGTGCAGTTTTACCAATTACTTATTGTATATATTTCTTTATATTTATTTTTTATACATAATCTACATAATTGTAAATATTATATTTATTATTAAAAATAAAAAAAATAATTAAAAATTTTAAAAAATTATTTATAATTTATTTCCTTATTTGTACATGCGTATATTGTATTATATGTACTTAATATTTGTATACAACTAATTTTCTTACATATAAATCACCAAAAAAATAAATATCTAACATTACTTAATTTAATTTAATTACAAATTTTGTATTTAATTATTTAATTAATTAATTAATTTATTTATTTATTTAGATTTGAAAACATACCTTGTATATAAGATATTATTATATACCATTAATAGCCACCATTAAGGTGGCTACTTATTTTTTGTTAATTTTTAACTTATTTATTTTATTTATTTGCGAAATTCTTAACTTATTTATTTATTTTATTAATTCCACCACTATATACATTCCTTAAGTATATATACCTTCTTTATTAATTTTTTTCTTCTATTTTTATTGACCCCTTCCTCCCTAATTCATTTTTTTGATCAATATTTGGTGGAGCGGAGCCCGATCTTTGAGAGAAATCTTATCGAGGAAGGATGTCTAGCCTCCGAGCAGTCCGATGATAGCGAATCGGCACTCGTCGAGGCAGTCACGGCGTATCCGACCCCAAGGTGAAATCCAATTTTTCTGCCGTTTCTTTAGTGTAACCGTAGCATAGTTTTTATTTTCATCAAGCTCGTAGATCTAGTTCCATATTTGTCATCACTAATTTTCATCCATATCACATTTCTTATCGAACATCGATTATCCATGCCATTTTCTCTATCTCTACACATTTCTGTTCTACCTCGCACAATCTATCAACTCCGGTCACGCACGGTGATCGGAGATTTGGGTCTATCTTCCATATCGCAAGATCCACACCATTCACGTCTCCTATTTTATTTATAAATAAAATAGATAAATAAAAAAATCACATAGTTGTGTTTCTTCTCTCTCTAACCTTTGTTTTATAGGACAAGATAACAAAATAAATAAATAAAATAAAAAAGTTTTGTTTCTATCTAAAAGTCCTGTTTACATTTTCATATAAAAAATATAAAAAAATTATTTCTGCTCATGCTTTACAGAAGAAAAAATAAAAAATAAAAACGAAAAATATATATTGCAGCAGATCCGTGTCGACCCCCGAGCGGCGGCGGCGGAGCTTTCACCAACCGCCGACGTGTCGCGGCCCGCGGCAACACTGCCTAGCACCACCCACCCCGCGGAGCTTCCTCCCTGCCAGGACCACCCGCGACCCCCAGGCGTAGGCGTCAGCGCCTTCCCCAACGGCCAGGCTGTCGTTCACCCCCGTGCGGCGCCTCCCAATGATGCGCCAGCGACGGCATGATCTCCAGCGGCCCTCCGTCTGCGTCGCCCCGCAGGGCTCCTCCGCCCAGATCAACCACCACTAGCCACACCTCCCGCAGGCGCGCCACCGCTCCCCTCCACCCTCTCCAGGTGGCTCCTCTCCACGCCGTCACGGCCCACGACTGCCCAGACGCCACCCCGCCCACCGAAGCCCGCCATTATCAACCGCTAGTCGTGCCACTTCCAGATCTAGGCAGCGATCGAACCCTTTCCCCTAAAGAAGCCAAATAATAACCCTAGGTTGGGTTTTTAATAAAATCAAAAAAATGAAAAATTGCGGCCGCACCCCTGGTATTGTCAAAAATTGCAAAAACTACCCTACAACTAGAGCCAATCACGTGCATGACACGTGTACCTGGGTAATTTGCATCTTCTTTCTGTATTTATATTATTATATTTTAAGGCAGAAACTTTTAATAATTACATTTTAGTCCATGTACTCCAGACCTTTAATTTTCTTGCTATTTTCATCAAAATAAATGTTTCTCATGCTTTGAAAAAATCCGCAAAAAATTGTGCATACTCATGTTACATGCTTGAACATTGTATAAATTTTTCATCGCATTTCGTCACTATTTGATATTTTTAAAAATTCGAAAATAGTGTCTTTGTCTTCCGAAAATGGAAAAATTATAAAAATTCGAAAATTCACCTAAAATTTCCAAAAAAAATAATGTAGATGGATTTTATTGTCCTTTAGTTTCTTTCAATTTTCGTACATTTATCATTTATAAAAAACCAAAAGAATTATGAAAACCTAAAAATCTTAAAATAATTGTAAAAAATTCTAAAAAAACTAGAAATTTTGATTTCAGACTCTATTTGTAGATATTTAATTATATTTTAGCATAAAAATAAATTCCAGAAGTTTTGGGTAGTTAAAGTATTTTGAAGTGGTAAAATACTCTTGGTTGTGCATTGTTTACCTGTATTTCCACTGTTTGATTTTTATAAAGTCACAAAAACATCAGAAAAAATTGAATAAATACCAAAAACAAACATAAAAACATTTTCTCTGGATTTTTCTGAACATTTTTTAATATTGTGAAAAATACAAAAAGAGAGTGTCCATAAGTATTTCTGTCCTTGTGCATTGTTCTTCATTTGAAAATCAGAAAAAAAATGAAAAATCAAAAACCACTAGAAATTGTATCTTCGAAATTTGATTACTTAATTTTTAAATCATGTCCCTTGTGTTCGACCCTAGTCGCTATACCAGGAAAATTGAATAGCAAAAATCGCTTGCTTGTCATTGCTTGATTTTCTCTTAAGTGGTTATAAAATCTTTTTCTCGTTGACCGAATCGATTGGTTGAAAACAACTACCATTACATTAATTTTATCCACCTCAACCCATATCGAATTTTAGCTCATTAAAATGAAATATTATTTTATTTTATTTTATTATTTCTTAATAACGATTTCTAAAACCTGTAAAACCCATAAATATATTTTCTGTAATTTTCTGAGCAATTTTGGATATTCTAAAAAATACAAAAAGAGTGTGATGTGTGTGTGTGTGTTTTTATCCCTTGTGCATATTTTTTGACTTGTGCTTTAATTGAAAATAAAAAAATAAAAAAAATAAAAAACCACTAAAAATTTAATTTCAAAATTTGATTACTTAGTTTTTAAATCGTGCTCCTTGTGCTCGACCCTGGTCGCTATACCATGTAAATTAAATAGCGAGAACCGCTTGCTTTTCATTGTTTGATCTTTAAAGTGCTTTAAAATCTTTTTCTCATTGATCGAATCGATTCATTGAGAACAACGACATTGAATAATTTAATTAATCTCAACTGCTTCGAAATTCGGCTCACCAGTTGTCATCGTAGTAACTTAGTGGTCCTGCTTGTGTGGATCACAAGACAGTCCCTCGGGTTCTGGGTAATTAAACACCTACACAATTGCATGAATGATGAGATGAGTCGAGTTTTACTTGACTAGTGGGATTTAAGATTTGATCCTGGACCTAATTTTATGATGCTCGAGGATTGGATAAAGTCGATGAAAACATCATGAAATATGAGTATCAGCAACCCTACCTAGTATAAGAACAAGTTCTTATGTTATCTCTTGATATTTGACCTATGTGTTAGGATGTGATGAAACTTAATAATGTGTGCCAACTTGGTAAAAGAAGTGGAGCTAGCTAAAAGAAAAAGAAAAGAATTGTTGAAAGAAAAGCTCTCTTGATACAAAGTCAAATACCAATAGTTACATCAAAGGTGAGCTCTCCCAACCATTTCAAAGTGTCTACTTGGACCAAAGCTAATTCAACCAAATGAGTTGAGCTTGTACCTCAAAAAGGTCTCTACATCATAAACGGTACAAGTCTGGGTGTAAGTATATTAGGTACTTAAAGAAGACACACCCTAGTGTAATCCCATGAAAACAAGTATAGGTGACTCAAAAACTTTTGATGAACACTTATCAACACCAAAAATATATGTGTTGATTAGTCCGACACTCGAGAGGATCCTTATTCCAAAGGAAGAGAAGAAACTACCCAAATCTATGTCTTCCATCAACTAGCCTTCCACATTCACTTTCAAGTCTGACAAACTAAAGAGATGTGTGGATTGAATGCAATACCTGATTTATTCTATAATGTTGAGGATTGGATCTTAAGGAGAGTCTCTTGGATCATGACTTTGGGTGACATCCCAACTCGACTCTCATGATTGTAGTACACATTAAATGTCATATCTTTATGCTGAATGTAAATATAGAGAATCTAATAATTAGAGAAATTGGATTCCTTTAGACTAGAGATTGGTTGAGCTTAGAATTTTAGGATCACTAAAACCAAGGATTCTTGATGAATTAAGTCTTGAAACCTCACATGCACAATCAGGAATTAATCCAACTCATTCGATCATTAGATGATCGAAGATGGGCATAGTTCAAGTATAGGGCAATGGTGATAATCATATTATTTATTATTTATTAATCTCCTTAAACTATTCAATAAACACTAACAATAATTAACTAAGAACCTCTTGTTTATAACTAACCCTAATTATTGTATATAATTAGCATCATTTTAATTTTCTTTATTTTATTTTCTTCTTGTTAAAAATTTCAAAAAATAGTGTATTATTGTATTTTTTGGATTTTTTATATAAAGTAAAAATGTAAAAATTCTCAAAAGAATTAAATCAAGCATTTTTAATCGTTTAAAATACTTACAAAAATATTTCTATGCACAACTGACTTATTTCGGCTTTTTATTCAACATGAAACTTGTAGATCTCATATTTTGCATTTTTTATAATTTGACTTGTAGATATTTCTTTTTATATTTTTTTTCTTTATTTTTATCCTTTTCTAATTTCTCACTGGGCCATGTGGCGCTCTTCGGAGTAGCCACGCAACTCGCCTCTTCAATTCCACCCCACCCTATGTCGCTACCTCATGCACGGTAGAGCCCCCAACACCCTCGCACGGTTGTAGCACCCAACGCCTTCCACTGCAGTCGTACCCTTCTCCAGTGCCTCCCATGCCTGCTACCATACCCCCTCTAGCAGTTGTGTGCCCAACCCTCAGTCTCACTCCAGCGCTCGACCTCGAGCATCTCCATCGCCAACCGCCTTTAACGTAGGGTGTAGTCATCTATAGCCCAACGCATGATCTCTGCCTTGGAGAAGAAATCGATGGGGGGAAGACACCATCTTCCAGATGTCCTACACATGATCAACACGTGCAACTCATGGAAAAACAACATATGAACCCTTTTGAATTCCGTGAATTGCATCCCAATCCAGCTGGTAAATGTATTTGAAAAAGTGCCTTGTGTGCTAGTTTTTTCTTGTTTCATCTATTTTAGTGTTGCATTTATAACCTTGCATTGGAATGTCTGTTTGAACACTCATTTCTCATATTTTAAAATTTTAAAAATTGTATTTGTTCTTCAATTAATTATACATCTCCTGATTATTTATTCATAATTTTGCTAGCTTTAGATGATTTATTGAAATTCATATATTAAGAATCAACATATTTTTACGGATTTACACTCTGAAATTCACATATAATTTTACCTTGCTTCCACCATTATCTAAAATTCAAATATTGGGTGTTTTCTTATGTGTTATCTTGTGCATAAATTTCATGATAAACGGATGTGTTTTGTTCCTGGAATAATTATGGATCAAAATTCAAAATTTATTTTTAATATGATCCATACATAATATTTTTCAGCAAACTCAACTTTGTCTGGAATGAATATTGATAGATCTATTTGATTGATTTTTCATTATGGATTTATTAAGAATTACTTACTCAGATTCGCTCTGGTTCAATAGAAAATTCATAAAAATTCAAATAGTTTCAAAAAATTCTAAGAAAATTATAAGTTCATTCCATCATACTTAAGATTATGTACAAATTTCATAATTTTTGCATTATGTTTGCTCATAAAATTGCATAAAATTCCATCATATATCACTTTCCTAAATTGATCTGATTTTGAATTAAAAATTAATTGTGTTAAGTTGCTTGTTTTTTTAAGAGACCAATTCATTCACATTTGCATTTGTGTTTCATATAGCATAAAAATACAAAAAAACTCTCTCTTGAAAATTGTGCATTAAGTTTGATAACTTGAACCATAACTTGCTTCTCTGCCTCCTTGAAGCGGCCCTGGGGCTTTCCCGGGTTAAAAATACAAAAAATCACACTTAATTCACTTGATTACTTTAGCAATTCGTGTGGTTACTTTTTTATTGATCTCAATTGACCGACTACAACAATTCTACATAATTAATTAGGGTTTTTCAGATATCATCAGTGTCTCAGGTGCATTGTGCATTCTTTTAATGTGAAATAAATTTTGCATTTTCTTTGTATCTTTATGTACAATTCATGTTGAGGGTTTCTTTATTTGAGGTGTAAAAAATAGAAATAAAATAGGTCCCAAATTATCATTTATTGATGAATAAAATTAGGGTTATAAGTGTATTTTCTATGCAATTCGACTGCCCCATCTCCTCCTACTTTATTCCTTGTCGACTACGTCAATATTGACCTGGTCTCGGAGTCTAGAGACATGTAGTATCTTTGACACTTTTTTTTTCTTTTCTTTCCTTTATTCTTTTGTTTTGGAACTAAAAACATATAATTGTACAGTGTTTACATATTAATAGTTGAGTATTATTTTGTACAAATTAATGTTATCCTAGGAATTTAAGGCCAAAATGAAAGAACAAAAGTGATGAAATGGAGATTCATCGATAACAACAAATATAACATGATTAAAAACATAAACAAGCAAGCACAAGACAAGCATAACACATGATTTATAAATTCCACTATTGATTAGGCAACTCCTAGCTCATTGTAGTGGATCCCTCTCAAACATTACAGTAGAATGATAGTATACATGATGATGAGTAGACTAAACCCGAAGGAGATTTATATAACAATTTTGTACAGTGTGATCCCTATTTTAGAACCCTAGGCTTTGCCCACAAGCAACACAGGGAGATTACAAAACGTGCTCTACAAGGTAATGGATTGAACAATTGATTAGGATTCAAGGTGTCTCGACTCATTTGTGGTTACTGGAGGCTTGAGATCTACTTTTCACAAAGAAAAATCAGTCGAAACATTTTCATCCTCGAGTCACATATTTTCCGTGGTTGCTTCAACATGGAAAAATCTACACTGAAGACACTTCGGATGTTTTGCATTATTATAGTTAATAAATGCTTCCTCTGTAAAAAAACTTCTCAATTATTAGATATTTCTTCGATGAATTTGAATGCACCAAGGAGATTTTCGAAGCTTGTAATGTGGATGATATTCTTCCAGTTAGTGACTACTTATCCTGATCTCTGACAGGCCCATACCATGAAAATTTTTGAAGCTCTCGACCGAAAGGCATCCATTTAGCAGTTGACCTGGAAATCGCTTTGTATTAAGGCATTCCGGGGTATCCCATTTTTCACTGATAAAGTTACCTCTCATTACTTTTCTCGTGGGATAAATGTATGGGAGAATCAGCTTTTTTCTGCTGATGTTAGTTGTAAGGCTTGCGACCCTGCAAACATGTAAACCAGTTGCTAAACAACATGCTCAGTGGTTTTGTTACTGCTATTTTTCTCGTTTTCTTCTACTTGATTGTCTTAGAACTTGCAGTGCCATCAGCAAGACATGCAACTCTCCCTTCCCCTAGATTGAAAATTGTCTGCCAGTAACTGGAAAGAAATGGATCCCAATTAAAAATATGTGTAGATGTTCTACGATCAGGAGGAGGTTGTTTGGTACGTGGGGCCCCTTCTTTGAGCTATATTTTGTCAGGATCCCCAAGCGTTGTTCTCTTTATTTACCTTTCGGAACTGAAGTAATTCTAGCTTAATTTAAACATTCCCTAGGATTTTGGCCCCCACGCTCGTGCAAAATTCTAGCTAAAAGGATCCCTCTTTAAGCTAGAACCTAACATCATTTTCATTGCCTAAAACTTCTTGTGTAGGTCCGGGTTGAGAATGTAAGGGCCACGAAACTCAATTCAGCGTATCAAAAGAAGTTTGGTGACCCTGTCCAAAAATCACCCCTAAAGAAAAAATATGCGGTTCTGCATAAAGCTCATGACTTCTCTCTTCTTTTGCTCTGATGTATGTCTTTAGAATATAGCTAGCATCTTACCCCCATGCTATGGTTGGAAGCTTGTGGAATCAAGCTCTTTATCTGCACCATGTTCATTGGACTGATGACTCAAGAGATTATTAAGGTCTCAAAGGATCTTGGGGGCAATCAACCAACTCCCGTAGCATTAGTCCTAGTCATATCAATCTCTAATAAAGAAAACAGCTTTCTCAGAAATAACAATAAGTCAGACCCAAAGCTTAACGGTGAAGGTAGAACCCAAGGCTTAAGTAGATAAGAGAATCTAATACTAAATATGAAGAACTGATTTTGGAGCGAACAAAGCCGCCAGTTGAAAAGGATGATTGAGGTTGCACTACAATTGACTTAATGTAATGAATATTAAATTATTTATTGATATATCTTCTGTAGTAAAATATATAACAACGATTAGGTTGTTTACTTCTTTAAATTAGCAACAAATTATGGTATTGATTGTTATATTCCTCGTAACGAATCTTACAGCGACGATTACTCGTTGATTTTTTCTTCTAATTGTTGCAAAATTTAGCAATGAGTAGTATGAATTTTAATAAATAAGACAACAAAAAAATCATTGTTATGTGAACCTTAAACAATGAATATGACATTCCTTGCTAATTATACACAAATGATCATTGGTAAAAAAATAATATTCATTGTTATATCTTTAACATCGAAAGGTATGTCAACGAATATCCAAACTATTCATAGATCCAATTTCTTGCGGTGCTATAGAAGTGACAGCAAAGCAAGTCTGCTATGATGAAGTGATCCCTGAAGCAAGAGGGAGGTCAAGGTTCTTCTGTCGGTATGTAATAGCTTTTAGTTGATGCCCATCTTGAGCTCCGCCATTTGCGGATCCATCTTCATTTCCTTGTATCACTGTGTTATTCTTTTAGTTTTGCTCCTGTTTCCTTTTTTAGAAGAAATAGGGTGAAATCCCGAGGTGGGACTCACCGCCAAAAACTATTCATTATATTAAAGGATAAAGAGTTACATTACCTTGCGGATCAAAATCGGAAAAGGGAAAGGCAACTAGCGATTACATTTTCTGAATAAAACCTCTGATTTTTAAAAATTACATTAGTCCTTCCTCTCCATATGGCCCAAAGGACCGCAAACGGTAAAGAACAATCGTCCGTTGTGTTTATTCCCACCGACCTTACCGACCTCCAGAATTCGGCGGCACCAGCATGGAGTACCCATGACACCCCTACCCGCTTCCAAACCTGCTCCGACAAAGGGCATGTGAAAAACAGATGTTCCGCATCCTCCGTCTGCTCACCACACCTATCACAATGGACATCCAGAATGCCAAGTAGCCTGCGCCTTCTTGCTTTGTCCCAAATTTTGTCCCTTCTGAGGTACCAAAGAAAGACCTTCACTCTGTATGGGATCCTTCTTGCCCAAGTAACCTTCATATCTTGATTTACGTCTGGTTCCAGATCCTCTATTCCCCCTATGAACACTATATATGCCTTTTTCACTGAGAATCTCTCCCTCTCCCAAAAAAGTGATCTCTTCCCTGTGCAATCAGGAGATGGTAGTTCAAACAACATTCTACCCAACTCCTCCCTTCTTCGTCCCGAAATCTTATACACGAAGGGAGGGATCCACAAACTAGAACCACCAACCCCAGCCACAGAACACCCCCTGCTTGCAGCCAAAACAAAGAGTCTTGGGAACCTATTGCATAGTGCCCCCTCCCCCGTCCAGTTGTCCTACCAAAATCGAAAGACCTACCCAGTCCCCAACTTTGGCGTCATTCTCGACCTCAGCTAGGATAAAATATCCTGAATCCTGCTCCAAAGAGAAGACTTGAAACACACTCTTCCTGCTTCAAGGGAGCCGCTGACACTGTAGATGGTACGTATGACCTGGATAGCCAATCTATTTGTATTACCCCTAATATGCACAATCCATTTAGCCAAAAGTACTTTGTTCATACAACTGACATCCCAAATTCCAAGACCCCCTTCGCTTCTCTACCTCTTGAGCTCCTCCCAACCTACCTGATGTATACCTAGTCTTTGATGCCCCCCATTTGACAAGAAGAATCATCTTATCATTACCTCTATCTTCTTCCTTGCGTCTATCGGCATCAACCGAGTTGAGAAGAAGAAGATAGGAATCACCGACAACACATGCTTTGACAGAATCAGCTTCCAGCCTTTAGATAAGGTGACTGCCTTCCAGCCTGCAAGCCTTTGCTCAAATCTCCTGAGGACTACATCTCATTCTTCTTTCCTGAGCACGTCTACCATCAAATGAAGCCCAAGGTAAGGAATGGGTAGATTCTCAAGGGGGCATCCCAAAAGCGCAACCCTCGACATTCTCTCCTCCTCATCCATCCCAAACTGGATCACCACATACTTATCTCTATTGATTTGGAGACCCGATACGCTTAGGGGTGAGCACTGGGTTGGGCTGGCCTGACCCAGCCCGATGCCCAGCCTGATAAAGCCTGACTTAGGCCTGAGCTCGAGCAATAGTCGGGCAGGCTTGGGCTTAATTTTTAGCCCAATTCTCTTATCGAGCCAGGCTCGGGCAACGATGGGCCCGTGCTCGAAGCCCATGGGCTGGCCCGAATATAGGCCCAATGGAGATCGGACCTGATAAATATATTTGGTGTAAATTTATTTTGTGTGTTGGAGCTTGGATTCTTGGAATAGGAATATCTTCCTTAGCGTTCCTTGTTTTTCCTCCTTTTCTTTTAATGCAAGATAAACTCTCAAATAATATAAGCATGGAAGAAGAAGAATTTTTTTCTTGTCCTCTCTATATTTTAATGACATGAAGATAACAAAGTACTAACTAGTTCTTAATCAGGCAGGCCCGACCCAGGCCTGATCCAAGTATCATCGGGTTGAGCTTGGACTTGGGTTGATTTTTCCATATTTATTCGGGCCTAGGCCCAACCCGTGAGCCCACCATGTTAAATGGGCTCGAGTTGGGCCGAGGTGTGCCTGGCCCGAACCGGCTCGATGCTCATCCCTAGATATGTTGCCGAAAATCTCCAATAGTTGCCTCATCCTTCTGTACATATTTTCCGTGCCACCAAGGAAGATGACTGTGTCATCTACATATTACAAAAGAGAAACGGAAATGACTCCCTTTCGGAACCCCTCACACCATCCTTCATTGATTGCTCTCCTAAACATTGCTGTCAAAGCGTCTGCCACCAAAGCAAAAAGCATCGGTGCTAACGAGCATCCATGTCGAACGCCTCTTTACGTCTGGAAAAATCCTCCTTCCGGTCTCCCATTCATAGAACTGTATAGGACGAGTTCGTGACGCACCTCTTCATCTAGATTATTCAAAGTTCAGTGAAGCCTTCCCGATGAGGCGATTCTCGCAAGAAGATCCAATCCATGCAGTCGTATGCCTTCTCGAAGCCAATTTTCCATACCAATCCTTTCATGTTTTCCCGATGCCACTGTAAGCAAAACTCAGATGCCATAATCAGCCCACCCGTCATCGACTTCCTGAGATAAAAGCTGACTGATTTTGCAGGATTATATCATCCAACACACGTTTGAGTCTATTCGCTAACACCTTGACCACAATCAAGTAGATTGCATTAGACTACGCAATAGGCCTATAGTCCTCCACCTGGATTGGGTTCTCCTTCTTGGGTAGAAGAAAAAGAATTGCCCGGTTAACCTTCTCGATTCCTCTGTTGGCATCTCTGAACTCATTAATTTTGCCATAACTTATTCCTTCAGCATGTCCCAAAATTCTTTGTAGAAGAACATCGGAAAACTATCTGATCCAGGTGCCCCATCCGCGTTCAAACCCTACACCGTGCTTTTAACTTCCCCCTCCGTAAAAGGCACCTCCAACTTGGATGCATGTACTTCTGACAAAGACTCCACAGCCGCTCCACACCACCCCAGCCCTCATGTATCCTTCTCCTCGACATCCCCACGAAACGATCCCTGACAGCCCTTCCCAACTGAGCATCACCCACCACCCTTTCACTTTCACTTCAAGACAATGAATAAAATTCCTCCTTCTACCGGGGGCCATCGAATGAAAAAACCTCGTCTTCACATCCTCCTTGAGCAACCACTTCTGTCCCGATCTCTGCCTCCACTCCACTTCGTCTTTCCTGTCCTCCAAAAGTAATTCCTCTAGCAGCCTTGCCCACTCTATCACCTCCTCTAGGTCCAGTCCCCTTTGATCCTACAGCCCATCCAGTCGGACTACAAAGAGTCTTGCTTCTGTTGCTTGCTATTCTCTTTTTTACCCATTCAACATCTCGGTAGTTAACTCCAATGCATGTATTGTTAGCAATGCATGATCTTGGTCATGCATAATTTACCAGATCATCAACTCCTTTCTTTCGTAAAAACTTCAAGTGAAACTGCTGCAGTAACAAAAAAAGATCTAAATATCATGTAAATTCCCACTGCACTATCACCTGCAAGAGAGATAAAACATCACGTTACCTTGTTAGCATTTTCATGCAAACTCGATCTACAATTTCAGGTCCATTTCATAAATTTGAGTATTTTCCAAAACACGGCACTATTGCATCAAATGGAAATGTTAGTGGATTACACTTGTACCTCTACCAAACCAAAACAGTACTTGTCTACCAAAAAACTGCCTTTTTCCTTTTCTTTCAGTTTCTCTTAATGAAATTTGGCAATGAGAAACCACCAACTTTTTCTTTGTTGAGCAGTACTAGTTTGCGTGACAAATTCAAATTAGTTGCTCCATCTTAAGTAAATATATAAGAGAACTCCTCTTCTATTCTCTTTGAATAATCACAAGTTCAGATCAACGAAGATGATGATATTTCTGCTGATATGCATGTTATCCTCCACTTCGATCTCGGCGAAGCTATGCATCAACGATCTGAATACGTCACACACCCTTCGCTTCCAACGACAATCATCGAACCCGTCGAATTACATGATCTTGAACCATCATGCCGGGGGTGCAGCTTCCCCCCGCGCAAGGTTCAGTTGGGAATCACTCCGCCTGAGGGTGGAGAACGACGGTGCAGCTCCCGAGGGATTCCTCAAGGAGGTCTCGCTGCACAACGTGCGGCTGGATCCAGATAGCGTGCACGGGAGGGCGCAAAGGACCAACCTGGAGTACCTGATGATGCTTGATGTGGACAGACTGGTCTGGAGCTTCAGGAGGCAAGCTGGTGTGGAAGCTGTGGGGAGTCCCTATGGGGGATGGGAGGCTCCCAACTCGGAGGTCCGGGGCCACTTTGTTGGTAAGTATTATACGTTTCGTATACGTACGTATCTGTAATTATATCTTCAGCTAGCAACCATCTTTCATATAATCACCATTTTCTACTAATTCTGGCGATTATGTGTCAACGTTGTCGTGTTGATGTACGAATCGTTGGTAGCAATACAGTAAAGAATGTTTCGTATATAACCGATTTCAAGTATAGATGATAAATTTTACAACTACTGACATTTTATTATTTATATAACAACAGTATTAATTTTTTTGTCACCTACAGTGGTCTATAAGTATAACTAAATTTCTGAAGTCTCTGGTTTGAAAATGGACTCGAGTTTTTTTTAGGAATATTTATAGATCGATAATTTGAATATGGCTTCTTACAAAAAGAAAATAGAATATAGTGATCAATATAATACAAATACTTTTATTTGTATATTTTAGTATTTGCAACCAATTGTTGCTGTATCACTACCAACGAGTTGTAGGAATTAACTATATCTTTATCGAATTTAAAATATGAATACATGCAAAACGATATGATTATTGTGATTTTTCTGTTGTAATCCTGGTGAGTTGATTAGGTTAAAATTCGAAGGCTAAAAATAGAATATCTTTAGATGTATGTGAATAAATATGTCATTTGTTGGTAATTACAAGTACACATATTTTTAATAAAAGATCGATATTCCATTCATCAAAAGGGTTTACCACAAGGGACTACAACCAGTACCAAAAAAAAACAAGAAGGGCGAAGAAATAAAAACACTTAAGGGTCCTGGTGTTTAATACAACTGGCGAGAACCCCTAAGTGGACAAAAACAAAACCTAAGATAATGTTTTTTAGGGATAAAAGGCAGACAAAAAAGAATGGAAAAAGGCGAGTCGGTTGAGAGGGCCTGGTGCAATGAGGGGCGTCATTTCTTGAACCTTTAAGCAAGCTGATGTCTAGTGCACGGATGCGGACTGAGAGGGATGCTTAGTTCTTGGTTGCAAAAAATGAGTATGAGTAATTTTTAAGTGATGAGACAAACAATGGTAGAGGCCTAGGGGGTGTGTTACAGGGTGTAGCAATTTAGAATAAATGTTCAAAAAAGAATTGGGCCTCATTAGCAATCAGGAGTGAGGGATGGGAGGTACTCTAGTACATCCTCGAACATCGCTCTCTTTAGGTCAATGACCAGATTAATGCTTGGGAAGTTGCTACCTGCTAATGCGATAAGTGGTGAGGGAATGTATTCTTTTTTTGAAAAAAGGTTCAAGTTCATTCATCTTAATAACCAGTAGGACAAGGAGTTTAAAGTTTGATACAGACCCGAGGGCAATTTACGTCAAAACTGCCACAAAAACGCAAGATTTAAAGAAGCAACTAACACAGTTTTCCCCTACCAAAAAAAACCCACCACATAGCAGAGCAGCGTAAAGGAGTTTCAGCAATCACCCAAAAAGCTTTAAATCACTTGAGCAGCAGCACCCAAAAAGAGACCAAACCACAGTACGCAGAGCCGGCTAGGGAGCCATCCATCTACTAGGAGATCCATCCGCTGTAGATATACCTGCATGAACCAAGAACCAGGAGGATCGAGCAGGGGAGAAGTTTGAGAGCAGAAAGCGTAAAGATAGTAGGTTAAAAATGCTGCTTGCAGGGAAAAGAATTTTCATATCCGAGAAACTGAAGATTACAATAAATTTAAACCGTTACGAATAGAGCAGATTTGGATCGCTTTTTTAATAATAAAGTTTGAATCTGTCGAAACTCCCTCAAATGCCATTTTACACCGTTGTTTCCAGATCAGCCACCAAACAGTAAAGTTTAGTTGCCAGCCCCACCAAGCATCATCCGAGAATGTTGTTTCCCCCCTTCCTAGTAGTAACGAATTGAAGGTATCAAAAGATGATCTAATAGCACAGGCATCGAAAATCCTTTTAGAAAAGGGGCATTCACTAAACAGGTGGAAGTAATTTTCAAGGTCTTTATTGCAAAGATAGCATCTGTTGACAGAATGAATTTTCAATCTCCCTAGAAGATCCTGCGTGAGAATTTTCTTGTGAGCTAAAAGCCAGATGAAGTAATAGACTCTAGGATCAAGCGGTTTTTTCTTGAAAAGCATTGCGACAGTGGATCTGATCCCTCCATCCCCCAAAATTGAATATAATTTTTTTGTTACAGAAGTATTTCTTTCCGGTGGCCAAGTCGGGTAGATCGTAACATCCTTTGTATTGAGTACTAAATCACCCTCCACACGATCTAAAAATTGCTGAACAGCTCTGGCCCTAGTCCACAGCCCGATAGGGAGGGTTAACTTCAATCGTTTAAACCAATTGAATCGAGCTCGCCAGTTTTGTAGTCCCTTTTCCACCGAGATGGCTTTGTTTTTAACATAAGGGCTTAAAGCTCGATGAGTTTTAAGGATTGGATCAAAACCATTCAGCTTGTCATTCCACAAAGATGAATGTGCTCCATTACCCAATTTCTTTTGTAAAATTGGCTGAAGCAAAGTTGAACCCTTAATGATATTTTTCCAAATACCGGAGTGAGATCGTTGCGTTTTACCAAGACAGGCAATGCCCCCCCCCTGAATTGAGTAGCACTAATCAACTTTGAAACCCAAGGTCTTTTAAAATCAATGATATCGATGGCATGTTTGGTAAGAAGAGCGTTATTGAAAAGGGATAGATTTAGGATACCCCACCCATCATTTTCGGTGGGTCTAGTTAACTTATCCCAAGCCACCTTTGACATACGCCTTACTGAGGAGTTATCAGACCAAAGGAAATTTCTTCTAATTTTATCAATTTTACGAATAACTTCCTCCGGGATTTTGAAGCAGGACATGACGTGATTTATCGTCGGAGTAAGGGAGGAGTTTACTAGGGTTAATCTAGCAGGAAGAGAAAGAACCCTAGCCTTCCAAGCCTGTAGTTTGGAGGCAAATTTACCGACCAAGGAAGCCCAATCATTTGAGGTAAGTTTTTTTCTTGGTAGTGGAAAACCCAAATACTCTAAAGGAAAGGTGCCCAACTTCCATCCTAAAATTTGCTGACAATCTAAAAGCTCTGCTTCGAAGACGTTGAGACCAAAAAAAGAAGATTTTGTATGATTAATTTCAAGCCCGGAGATGTGGCAAAACATTTTGATAGTAAGGAGGACATTTTTTAATTCCTCTAAATCGAACTCAAGGAAGATAAGTAGATCATCCGCGAATTGAATGTTTGTGATCATTGTTTCCATCCCTTTTCTAAGGAAACCTCTACATTTTCCCTGATCGGATAGTTTTGCCAACATCGCGTCAAGAACCGAGAGGGAATGGATAAAAAGAAAAGGGGATAACGGGTCCCCCTGACGAACTCCTCTTTCTGGTGTAAAGAAACCGGCCGAGTTTCCATTCACTTTAAATGAGATACCAGTGGTTTCCAACAGCGCCTTAATCCAATTTATAAAGATGTCAGGATAGTTTGCTGCCTTGAGCGTATTTATAATGAAAGGCCAACGCAAAGTGTCAAAAGCCTTACGGAAATCAATTTTAAGAATAAGCGCTTTTTTACCCCTACGATCCCAACCATTGATTATCGCAGTTGCAACGGTAAAAGCATCACTCGCAGATCGTTGTTTCAGGAAAGCACATTGAGAAGGTGGGATGTTTTTCACGAGGAAAGGGGCTCATCTGTTTGCGATGGCTTTAGAGATGATACGAATAGGCATATTTATCAGGCTGATCGGTCTAAAATTCTCAATTTCAAAAGGGTCACCCTTCTTGAAGATCAAGGACACAATAGTGTTGTTCAGGTGACGAAGATTTCTCCCCAAGAAATCTTTGTTATGAAGATCCTTCACAAGATCCATGAAGTCATTTTTAAGTATAGGCCAGCACTTTTTGATAAACTCAATGGATAGTCCATCCGGACCCGGTGCCTTGTTGTTCTTGAAACCGGCAATCGTCTTTTCGATCTCTTAAAGAGTAAAGGGAGTTGTAAAGATTGAGTGGTCGTCAAACTTTCTAGTAAGAGAGGATGGAATCGTGTAAAATGGCTTACCTCTGTTGGGGTCCTCGAATAATTTTGTGTAGAATTCCATAATTACCCCCACACAGCTTGTCATACTCCTGAACCAGAATTCCCTCTTTATTGCGCAAGGCGTAGATGAAATTTTTTGAGGATTTCGCCGACGCCATGATCTTTAGGAATTTCGTATTTTCATTTCCCTCCAATGTGTATTTAATCTTAGCTCTTTGTTGCCAAATCATGTGTTCATCAGCCCTTAGGGAAAGAAGCTTCTTATAAGTATCCTTTAAATTTTGTTGGACTGATAGATCCCCACCGCCTATCAGGCGCTCTAAATTGCAAATTTCCTCCTCCGTAGCTCTGATTTCCTGGTTTATGTCTGGGATCATCTCCCTCTTCCAAACTTTAAGCAACCTTCTTAGGTTTTTGGTTTTAGCAGACTACTTATGGAAAGGGTTGTCTGATAGGAAGTCTCTCGCCCAACACTCTTCCACTAAAGAGCAAAAGGATGGTCTCTGAATCCAGAAGGATTCAATTTTAAAAATTCGGTTACCCTTGTTAAAGAACCCACAAGATAGCAGAAGGGGATTATGATCAGAGTATGTTTTCGGTAGTCTTTTAACCGCACTATTTGGAAAACAGTCCATGTAATTTTGATCCAGAAGAAATCTATCAAGAATGGACCAAGAGGAACAATCAGTAGACCCAGACCAGGTGAAGGTGGTACCATTTTCCTTAAGATCAATAAGACCCAATGAGTTTATCCAAGCATCAAACATTGAGTCATATCGTTTGAGGGGTTTTTTGGAGATTCTGTCTTGCTTGAGTCTGATTAAATTGAAATCCCCTAGCAGCAAAGTAGGAACATCCTGCAATTTTAAGGATTGGAGCGACCTGATAAACTCTTTTTTAAAAAATCGCCAGGCGGACCATAAACATTGAGGATACACACTTTTGTGTTTCCGTGGCTCAAAGTAAAGAAAAAAATCGTGAAGAAATCATGGTCGCTCACTAAATCCACCTTCATTTTTGTCTTATCCCAGCCCGTTAGAATACCACACGTTTTGGACCTTTGGTTTGAGTGCCAGCGAAAGTTTTCCCAAAAGACCGAATCCCTGAAAGATGGTAAGCTCTTTGTTTTTGTTTCTTGAAGGCAGATGAGAGCTAAATTGTGATGGAGTAGAAGATTTTTCAGCCTTTTTTCTTTCAAATTTCCCCCCAAGCCTCTGATGTTCCAAGTGAGAATGTTGAGCATCAAGAGAGTATGTAAAAGTTGACGGACAAAACGTCTAGGTTTAAACCAACAATGAAAAACAATTTAATCAAATTTTCCGCAACTCCGAAAGGAGCACCCTTCTTTTTCCCGAGTTTGAGAATTTAAAATCAAAAAAATCTAATAATGTTGAATTTCTCTGCGGAGTTTTAGGTGATAAACTGAATGAGTTATCAAATTTTTCGGGTGAGAAGAAGTCAAGAATCATACCTTTTCCTTTAATATCCTTCTGACTTCCAACGGGTGTTATGGATGAAATCTCGTTTGGAGTTAGGTCCACCACCAGATTTAGCGGTTTCGGAATACATTGGGCATCCTCTATCCCCTTGGAGGAGAGGTTTTTAACATGGTTCCACATTGCCGGGTCGATCTCTTGGCCCATGCATCGAAGCCAAGTTAGAGCTTGGAAAAGGTTTGAGCTGTCTGGTTTCTTTTCAGTAACAAGCATTTTAGCAGTGGACGGTCCCTTATGGCTGGGGAAGGGAATGACATTGAGGTTTACCTTCTCCCAAACCGACGCTTCATCTTGTAAAATTAAATCCTCCAGAGGCTCCACTATACGATTTGTAATAGCACCGAGTCTACTCCATTTGTTTGGTCTTCCTAAACCATCCTCCTCTAATTTAAAAGCTACAGGAGCGTTGTTGAGCGTTGACGAGTCCACCAGCGGAGTGTTATAGTGGATAAATTTAACTCCCGAGGTGGCTTTCAGCGGAGAGAAGAAGACCTCAAAGATTCCATCCACCGTGAAAACCTCAATGGCCTTTGGGATGTTTTTCACGTCCGGAATATCAACAAGCAATTTAACAACAGAAGCGTCATCGCAATCGCCGGAGAGGTTCGGGCATTCGAAGTCGAGAAGTTTCCCAAACTGTTTGACCAGGTTGCTCAGAACATAAGGATAACGATGGTGAAAAGGGAGACCAATCGCCCCTAACCAGTATGCGGATACTTCCTCCACCTTCTTTGCCCCGAAAGAAGGAGACCACTTATAAAACCACAGCCAAGAACCGTCGGCACATTGCAGAGACGAATGTGCAAGAGTTTCAAAGATCGCGTCCGAATCTACCTGGGCAATGAGTTGATGTTCAGAAATTTTCCATAGCTTTAGGAATGATGCTTTGGAAACCTCCCTAGCCAGCAGCTCCTTCGCGAAAGTCACAGACTTGAAGATACCTGAGTATTCTACAATAAGACAGTCTCTAAAAAAGGCTCTCGAGCGTTTTGATTCTTCACAGATGTCCGACTTCCAGAATGGTAGAATTGTTTTTCCTTGAAGGTCTACCTTCTCCTTAGAAGGGCGGTTTGAATGACGATGACCCAACTCCTGGACCAGCGGAGGAGGAAGAGATCGCACCCGTTGAGCAGGCCTGCTCGGTGGAAGGTGGATATCAGAGTCCAGCATCCTCCTAGAATCTGGAGGTGGCGATATGGATCTTTGACGTTTCGGAGTCCGCGGCGGAGCCATGGAGTCGGAAGAGTCACAGGGTTTTTGGTTACAGTTTGAGAGATAGCGAATATTTTGGATGGAATGCTTTTTCAATGGACAAAATGCCGCCTTATGTCCACTTTCCCTGCATTGGAAGCAACGGATGTCCTTTGTACAAAAGCGTAGTACGTGGCCAAGCTCAAAGCAACGGAAGCATCGGGCAGAACCTATCTTTGAGGTTGCAGATGACGTGATGGCGTTTTTTCCAAGCGTGCGAACCCACCCGAGGAAAGGTAGTCCTTATCTCATGTTTTCACGCCCTTTTTTTCTCTCCAAACCCATCGACCCGTGCCTGCGCCGATCGATAATTTCCTTGATTGGTCATTATTTTGAAATTTTTTTTGCCGGCATCTTTCTTGCATTTAAGTCGTACCCGATTTCTCTCCCCAAACCCATTTTTCTTGCATTTCCGTCCGCAGCACCCATCCTTGCAGACGTCCAATCCAAAGATTTCGAAATCTCCAGCGAGTTCTTTCTACGATCTTTCTTGTTTTGGACAAGAGTCCATTGATTTTCTATTTTGTCAGTATACCCTCCATCGTTAACAAGCTTTGGAAGTGATGGTTTGGGAAGATATGCCTTTCTGACCCAAATCTTTTTCAAAGAAGGGCGGGTTCCTTCGTCAAACGACAGGCAGCCCCCAAGATTGTTTCCTTTTACCCCCAAGTGATCCAAATCGCCCAAATCAGCGACCCTAGAAAGCTGTAAAGATGGATATTTTTTAGGTTTTTTCTCATCATTTGTCAATGAAATTACATTTGCTATCCATTTTCCCCCCTTCTGTTGGAAGGGAAAGCTTTTTTGAAGCCTCCAAATCCTTCGAATTTTTGAAATCAAACAGAGTTGAGAAATCTAGAATCCAGACCGGTTTCTTCTTGTTGATAACTGATGAGTCGGCCTTACCTTTTTGTGCCCAGCGATTTCTCAAGCTCTGAAGGCCCAACTGAATCTCAGTTGATGCGGGGCTTTCGAAGCCTTTAAGATTTTTTAGGTCCGAACTGACGATGTGGTCAAAATGGTTTAAATGTTTTCTCCCAGATTCGAGTGAGCAAGAGATGACCTTTTTATCAACTATTTTGTAAGTGAAGGTGGTTTCATGATTTTCATCTTCAATGGAGATCGACAGAGAGTCAGGTAGCAGTTTGTTGTGAGCGTTATGCTCGATTCTCTCCCCCAGGGTAATTTGTGATAGGCCCGCCTGATTTTTGGAAGTTTGAGAGGTTGTGGTAGAGGGGGTCATACGACTGCAATCTACCTTTTTTTCCCCCACGAACGCCATGGCACTGACGTTTGTTGTGTTTTGGACAGGGAATTTCAGTTTTTTTCCGGGTTAACACCTGCTTTAAGTTTTTCCCCTTTAGGACCTTTGCATTTGCCTGGCGAGATTGATCTTCAAGAAGATAGTCATCCTTGTTCCTCCGGATCTTTAGAGGTTTTGACGGAACCAGGATTTGATCCATCACTTTCCGAGGCTTGATAGCCGACTCACCTTTGACACGAGCCGCCTTTCTTTTTTTAAAGCCTCGGCATCCCATAGTTTTGCGAATGGAATGCCGGTAAAAAGGAGAGAGTCGACAACGGGAGCGGTGAGGAATGCGAAGAAGGCGGGGGGGGCAAAGGGGGGGAGAAGAAAGCGAAAAAAGGGGAAGAAGAAGGCGAAAAAAGAGTAAAGAAGGGGGAGGCGCTCTTACCTGAGGGCGAGGGAGAGCATCACCAAGAGGGAGAGCATCACCAAGAGGGAGAGCATCCAGAACCTCACCATCACCAGAGGGAGAGCCATTAGAGCCCCATGATAGCTCAAGTTTTTCCTCCTCTTCTTCTACCTTCTTCCTTGCCACGTGAAGGTTACAAAAGGGCTCGGGGGGAGGGAGGTTTGCTACTGACAGGCTGCATGTAGGTCCGAGGGAATGTATTCTGTATCTCAAAAAATCTTTCGATAGTCACTCTTACAAAAGAAGAAATGCAAAGTTTTAAATACTACAATTGTAAAAGAACAACGTAGAAGCAGATGGGCGATGGTTTCTTCATCATCAAGACAAAGGAAGCGTGTATTTACAATTAAACTAAAGGTATTTAGGGGTTTGTCTTGGATTCCCAAATTATGATGATTAAGGGACCAAAGGAAAATGGATACTTTAGGTGGGAAAGGTTTCACCCATAATTTATGGTTTAGTTCAGGTCCTAGCCTACCATGGGATAGGAGGTTGTAGACACTTTTTGTCAGTTTGAGGGTTGAGGTTCTTCTTGGGATAAAGATTGAGTCTTTGGTTGTTGGACAAGAGGAAAGGTTTGATAAGAAATCGGTGATTTGGGAGATTTTGTCAGGCACGTTGCATCTTTTGGCTGGTGGCTTGCGCCAATTTTGTTTGGACATAAGGATGGATGTTGTCAAGATTGCAATTTCTATTGTGAGCAGAGGTTCAAAGTATGGGATGAGGGCACGTGTCGCGTCCCCAGAGTTCGGATACTCAACAATAGACATCCACGCATACAATTCTACATTTGAAATATCAAACATTGTAATATATGTAGGAGAGCAGTAATAAGGAAGAACAACCATCAATTTTTTCCCATTCATAATCAACGCCCACAAAAGATGTACATTGTATCAAAATGTAAGGAAATATGTAATTATGTATCACATCTCTCAAAGAATTAAGCACAAGTACCATAAGACAAAGAACAAACACCAATTGGATCACAAAAAGACCTGAGAAAATCTACCACGAGTCGCCATTTACTGCAGCTACTTCTCCTACAAACCAGTCGAGTTTACGCAAATAGGTTTAGGAGCAAAGTGCCCAGTACAGATCTAAAACAACAGTTAAAAATGGTAAAAAGTGTGCACAATAAACTAACTATAAGGAAAGCAACTACCCATGAGAAATAAAATAACTCTAAGAAGTACTCAACTGGAAGTGAACAAACTACAATGTGACTTTGTCATTTAGGTTATCACATTTAAATTATTCAAGAACTAGTATTGTTATTTATATCTCCCAACTAAGTTCCATATGTAACACAAGAGATAAAATAATTGATTTGAACAATAATCCACTTAGATCCACTCCTCGTTAGTAAGAGTCCATAACAATAGGGAACAAGGTAGTATTAGTGATGGAATTAGTCTGTGCTCTTGACCATGAGGGTCCCTGATGAATCATCAGTTCATCACCACTTCCATTTTGGCCCGAAATCCCTAGCTAAAAGCTTGTGTATAACATTAATTTGTACAAAATAATACTCATAAATTAACCTAAAAATATTGTATAATTATATGTTTTTAATTCCAAAATAAAATAATAAAAGAAAGAAACGGAAAAGAAATGAAGTGTCAAAGACACTGAATGACCTTGGATTCCGAGACCAGATCAATATTGATGTGGTTGATTGATCAACATCATTTTCACCACTTTAATTGTCGTCTTTTATCGCAGTACAGGTGGTGAAAATGGTTCAGCAAAAACCACAATATTTGAATGTTGTGGAATATTTATAACTTGGCAAGTCTATCAAGGTCGAACATAGCGACATGAGCTAATCTATTTCTTTGTCAAAATTAGAATCGCGTGTGAATAATTCTCAATTCGAAGGTCTTCGTGCAGATTACAATGCACTTAAATGATGCATGCATTTTCTTTTTATTGATTTTCATGAAATTGTAAGATGATGCATGACCAAAATGAATGATTATATGGAAGGGTTACATATGCATATGAGTATTACAAATATGCCCTTAAAAAGATCACTTAAGTTAAGCATTAGATTATGAATTGAATTCAGAGTCGAATTAAGTATAACATTATGAGAAAACATCTATTTTATGACAAAGCATTTGATAAAGAGTCGTCATCTAACATTAAAGGTTTGCTTCATTTAAAATGGTGTCAGATAAGAAAACTAAATATGTCATGAGACAGAGGAAGAAACAAGGATCAAAACGACACTAAAATCATGCAATTTGAACCTACGTTTCTTAAGTTATGAAAAAGACATTGTAGAGGCATAAATGTAAATAAGCAGGAAATAAATGATAATTAATTACAAATAGTCCCTAGAGGTACCTATTTGCAATTCTGCAAAACTGCCTGGGCCCTTCTGTAATTTTTCTCTACACGTGAGGGTAGATACATAAGTCTAAGGGCCTTCTTGTACAAAAACCTAGGCGTGCATGTGAGGAGCACGTGCATGGGGACCAAAGTGCAATTACCAACATGACTAGGTTCTTCTCTGCAATTTTCTTAGGCCCTCACGTGCTAGGCACGTGAGGAGCTAAGCTCAGAAGGCATCGTCGGTTCGAAACATGTGGCATGTGATGGAGGCTCAGGGAGAGGTTCGGCAGACCCAAGCCTGGTGGTTCAGGTCGAGGGTCAAGTCGTCCACGTGTCCTCATCATGGTCGTCTGATCCAAATGATCAGACGGTATCTGCTCTTTGTTCTCTGTCGTAGACCGTCGGAGGAGGCGGGGCTCCGGTGACCTTCCATTTGCTCCACCCAGCTCCGAGGGATCGTCTGAAGGTCATGGAAGTTTTCTGGAGAGTTGGCGGAGTTTCTGGAGCCAAGGCGGAGCTTCATTATCATCTGGAGCGGCACAACAGAGGGATATCGTCGGTTGAGTTGCAGTAGATCAGAGCAGATGTAGTCGTTACGACCATTGAAGGTGGTACATGCAAGGGGTTTAGAAAGTAGTTGAAGTGTGTATGCGAAAGTAATTTGTGAGTGATGGGGGACTTGGGGTGTCAGGAGGTGGTGTCCTTGGGGCCACCTCCCTGGTGAAGCAGGGGAGAAGGTGATAGGGGCGATGGAGGTTCTGGAGAAGGGTAAGGGGGAAATCGAAGTGATGACGAACGTGCTGGTGGTAGGGCGGAGGTTATCGGGCGGTCAGTGACGATGAAGATGGCGGTTTACAATGAGAAAATTAGGAGAAAATAAGAAAAATCACCTCGTCGGAGCAAGGTGCTTGGTGAATGCAGCGACTTGGGTTGAGCGCCTTGGAGGAGCTACGGTCATCGCCCGGTGAGGCCAGTCGTACCTCAGAGCTTAGTGGGGCTAGAGGCGTCGCGACGTGATCGGAGAGCCATGGATCTCACCAGAGGAGAAATGACGGTCGTCTCCATGAACCATCGCCCTCCACTGTCACTGGAGGGTGGAGGGAGCTACGCCAAACCCTCGAGAATGGCGGATGGTGATTAATGGAGGTGATGGAGGTGGATTTCTAGGGAAGAGGTCAGACGTTACAAGGGGTGAGGTGTGGTTTTGAAAGGGCAATTTTAAGAGAATGGAGTGATGGCTGACGATGTTGAGAGACTTGCAAAGATGTAGGGTCTAACGGTTGCATGTGAGTGGCTTTGAATCGGTGAGAGATGTCCAGAAATGGTGGCAGAAATGGAAAGGGAATGCGTGAATTTCCAAGCGTAATGTTTGTAGGCGGTTGAGATGGAGCTTGATGATGATCAGGCACTATTAAATCTAATGATCCAATAACATGGATGAAGGCGCGGTTGAAGGGTTGTGACCAGATCAAAGCTCGGATCTAACATTTGAGAGTTTGACGCTAACGAGTGGCTATGATGGAGAGATGGTGGAGATTCAATGACCTGGGAAGAAAGGGTGACGTGGCGAGATGAGAGGCATAGGATGAGAAGAGATCGAGCGGTTGTTGGGAAGGAGCAATGTGGCATGCGATTAGCCATAGGATGAGCAGGGGATCGGGCGACTGAGATGTGGGTGGAAGCGAGTGGTGGTGATCTGATCTGGGATTAGATCAAGTGGCTGGGAGCGAGGCGGGAATGGACGGTCGAGATGGAGGCAATCGCGAAAGATCCAGCAGCTCAGAAGAGTGGCGGGTGGCGGAAGGAGGAGGCGGCCACGTGGGCGGCCCAGAGGGCACCAGGTGGCCGCACCAGAAAATTCAATAAATAAAAAATCAAAGAAAAATCAAAAAGAATTAATTAGAGGCAGAATTAGGAAAAGAATCAAAACATGAAAGTTGTAGATCTCGATGAGATCTACAAGTTTCATGTTGGTCAAATAGCCAAAAGAGGTTTGTTGTACAAAAAAGTTTTTTTGGGGGTATTTTTAAGAGGTTAAAAACATCATCTTTTGGGTTTTGTATTGTTCTTGTATTTGTTTTAGTTCTTTTAAGGGTTAGGAAATTATAGACAATTAATCAACCTAATTTTTAGGGATTTTTAAAAATAAAATAATTACAAATTAAATCATAGTTATTATATACAATAATTATAGGTTAATTATATACAATATAATACAATATAAAATGAATGATTTATTAGCGGATTTTATTAGATTAATTAGACCATGGGTTTAATTAGTGAATTTTAGCATGATGAATACGAGATTCATCATCGACGATGAATAAAGTAGGGGGAGACATGGGAGATGAATTGTACATAAAACACCTTAAAACCCCTAATTCTATTTACCAATAAATAGCCTTTTGGTACTTATTTTGTTTTCCAATTTTTACACCTCAAATAATAAAACCCATGAAACTTGTACATAAAAATACAAAGAAAAATACAAAAATAATTTCAGACAAAATAATACACAGTACACTCGAGACACACGGTATAAAATGCCGCAAAGAAAACTGCACATATATGTTCCTCCTCCATACATATTCAAAATTGACCAAAATCACTTTTATTTTTATATAATTTAATTATTTATTTAATGAAGTTGTTTTAATTAAAAATAGAGTTCAGATGTAAAACTTGGCTTTGGGTTCCTATTTTACTGCATACATGAATATTATCTTCATAATATTCATTCTTTATATTTTGGGCTTTCTTATATTTTTATATACTTGTAAATATTACTAAAAACATATTTAGATAATAGACATAAAATAAAAACATGAAAATACATTAAAATAAATAAACTATTAATATTTATATTATACTTATATAATACAAAAACATATTTATTTAAGTAAATAAATAAAATAAAAAATAGAATAAAAATGTGTATATAATTAAATAAGTTATAAATATATAAAATGTGTGTACATAACAATAAAATATAGAATAAAAATAAAAATTAAAATACCTAAAATACAGGTATTTAACCCTATGTATGTAAATGTAAAAACTAACACCTAATAAAAAATCTTGTAAAATAAATAAAAATTATAATAAAATACTACAAAAATAAATAAATATGTTGGTATTTTGACTTAAAATTAATAAATTGTTTATTATTTTTTATTTATACAAGGGAATTTCCTCTTGGAATTCTATGGTTAGTCCATGTGGACCAACCAACGTCTCTTACCACCCCCGTTTTTATAGGTCATAGGACCTCTAACTTCTCCATTTTTTTGGAGGTGAACTGGAGCCCAATCTCCCTCAGGACCTTTAGCAAATTGGTATGCCAAGCTCCCCTCCATCTCTACAGGGATATAGCTCCCACCAACCACCTTCTTCCTTCTCACCATCTCCTCTTCCATTTTGCTCCATCTTCGCCTATAAATAACCTCCAATTTCCACCTTTTTGGATTTTGATCACCTTCAATATTTTATTATTTTTCTTTTCTTCTCTTTATTATATAATTTTGGCATTGAAAACCATATTATTTGCATAATAAATGCAATAAATAATGAATGTTATTTGTACAAATTGATGCATTTACATGCATTAGCTAGGGTTTTTAAGGACAAAATGATAGAATAAAGGTGATGGAATGGAGATTCGTCTACCTGACCGAGATTCTAGGAAAGGAGACCGACTTTATTGTTGATGATAGAGTCCTCCAAGCCTTTTATCATTTGAAATAAATAATCAATCATGTCCCTATCCTTCAACCGCCAAATTGGTCTCTACCATTTGAGATCATGACCATCGATTCTGATTATGCCATTGGGGCAGTTCTAGGATAGAGGAGAGATCATATTCCATTTGTTATTCACTATGCCAACAGAACTCTCGATGAAGCACAAAGAAATTGCATTGTCACTGAAAAAGAGCTCCTGACAGTGGTATTTGCCTTGGAGAAATTCAGATCCCATCTGCTTAAATCCATGGTTATTGTTTATACATACCACTCAACCATCAAGTATCTACAAGCCAAGAAGGATGCCAAACCAAGACTCATCTGATGGATCCTTCTGCTCCAGAAATTTGACCTTGAAATTCATGATAAACCTGGAGTCAAAAATGAGATGACCGATCACTTATCAAGATTTCCAGAGCCAGACACTCCTAAGCAGAACCTAATGCTGATCATAGAGACTTTTCCATATAAATCCATCTTGGAAGTCACCTTACTCCCCTATTTCACTAATAACTGAAAAGAGACAAGTTCTTGTCAGAGATCCATTTCTACCCATGAGAGGATCCATATCTCTTTCCTGAGGGAGCGGACTACAACTGGAGAAGATGCATTCCTCAAGAGGAAGTCCAGAGTATGCATTCCTCAAGCATTGTCACTCCAATGAATCAGGAGGACAGGTGATGAATATCCATTCATCACTCTTTATTCTTATATTTTAGCTACAAAAACCTTTGCAAATGCATGTATATTCATGTAAATACAAATAATTATCAAAAGCATGCATTATATAAAGTTTAATAATTAGCATGTTTTTGTGCAAAAATAAAAGAATAAAGATTAAAAAGAAAAGAGGGAAATATTTAGAATAAATATTGAGCAACCTAACCCAAGGGAGGGCTCAACATGGGCCTGACCGCATAAAAGCCAAAGTAGAGGGAGACAGGGGCTCATGTGTGTAAATATTTATGTAAATAAAATAAAAGTATTTTCCTCACAAAAATAAACTTAAATAGGTGTGTAAATATTTGTAGATATTTATAAGTATAAAAACAAAAGAAAAAGGGTAAAAATCAAAAAGAACAAAAACACCACTTTCATCATGTACATGAACCACTCTTATATATTTATTTAACCTTGTAAATAAATAAAATTAATTTCCAAAATTTTTTTAAATATTCTATGTAAATAAATTAAATAAAAACAATTAAAACAAAAACAAAATAAAAATAATAAAATTAAAAATACAAAAACATATTGTAAATATACCATGTATATAAATGTATATATGTATTTATTTTACCTATGTATATAAATAATAAAAATAAAATAAAAATACCTTTTTATTCCTTATTTTATAATGAAAATAAATAAAATATAAAATGGGAATAAAATTGTATAAAAATAACAAATTAAAAATAAAAATTAAAAACCCTATATAGTGTACATATACCTATGTATTACATACTATGTATATACCTTATTTTTATTTCTAAAAATTAATTAAAAATCACAAAAAATAGAAAAAATAAAATAAAAATATTTCATGTTTTAAGTTTTTATTAATTCGATCGTTTTCTAGCCTAAAATAAATAAATAAGAATTTTGTTCTTGGCGGCTCCTGATTGGTCCACAGGGGTTTGTTGACCCCGGTCAACTTCCCCCGTGGACCCTCTTCCCCGCGGATCTGGGTGACGGACCCGATTTCCCCCTTTTCTACCCGCTTGATTCGACACCCATTTCACCAAACCTCGGGTCCGACTTCTTCGCGATACATCCGAGACCCTCGCCGGAGCCACCGCATCGAGATCCGCGCTCCTGATTTCCCTACCCGCGCGATTCTTTCCGGATCACCCCCACGTATAAAGCCGAGCTCCGCCACCCTATTTCCCTATCTTTGGTCATTCGCATCCATCCCTGTGAGCTCCAGCATACTCGTGAGAGTGACAGCTCGTGTTTGGCGCTGTTGAAGCGAGGAGAGGAGGCGTGTCCACTGATCCGGCGAGCTCAGCCGCCGTTGCTCCGCCACCTGCAGGAGCACCGAGCCTCGGAGGGAGACGCTCCTCGAGGCAATGACCCAGAGCTTCCTCAGCTCCTCCCCAGACTCCTCGTCCACCCAGGTAATCACTTAGACCTTTCTTTTTCGCTGATTTTCGATTACGCCCAAATCGCCGCTCCGCCGCATTTTTCCGATTCCGTCCACGGCCGACCACCATCCGATCATCGGGCATCGCCACAGCCTTCGCCGACTTCCCGCGCACCTTCTTCACCCCTCCATCCAACCCAGCTCGCACAGGAGCTGGGAGTCGAGCTCCTCCGTCTACCCCCTTCGCCGGAGCTCGCCATATCGACCCACAGACCACCGTCACCCCACCTGACCGGGTCGAGGCAGTTTGCCCTCGACCCGCGAGTCTTCTGGATTGCTTTGCAGGTCGAACGAAGGCCATCTGAGGTCCTTCACCATTCAGCCAGGAGGCACAGCTCCGCCGACCTCGCCCGAGCTCCTCAGAGCTCGGCTGGATCATCGGAGCCCACCACCAGCTGCGGGACACCCTTGCGGAGCTTCTCCGACCTTCAGGCGCAGCAAAGGAGCCCCGGAGTGAAGCAACCGGGCCGGCGAACTTCGCCGGTCATCTGTTCTTCGAGGATCCTCCTCCTCCGTTCGATCAGTCCTCCCGCTCCAGGTGTCATCTGGGCCGTTCATCCCTGGAGCTGCTTTCACCGTCAGATCAGAGGAGAGTCGATCGCAGCCGTTGGTTCACGTGCTACCACACTTCTACGCCGTCAGATGCTCCACGTGGCCTCCATCCACCTGCTTCATTAATAAAGGATAATTTACCCTTAGGCCCTCTTAGTTATTTTATTTCGTTTTTAGTCTTGTAAATATTTAGCGTAGTTGTTTAAGTTTTGGTACTTTTGCATAGAGACCCTTGTGCTTGCATGTATTTACTTATATGCCCCTGTGCGTGGTCTGACACGTGCATCGACACGTGCGTTTCTGGGCTTTTTACATTATCTACCCTGTAGTTCTGGATGTTATCAGTTGAATGAAAGTTCTTGTTTATTTGCATTTATACCCCTGTGTGTGAAACATTTGAGCATGTGCGTTTATTTTTGGGTATTTTGCAGATAAGCCCCTAGACTTTTGGTACTTGTTACCAATAAGCCCTCGGAACTTATTTTTCTTACATTTGGGTCCCTGAGTGCCCCAGGCACGCGCGTGGCGCGTGTTTTGCTGGGTTAATTGCACCAGACCCCCCAGACTCTCGGGTATTTGCACTTTGGTCCTTGTGCACAGTGCCCCCTCTTTATTTTTGAATAAAAATAGCAAATCACCTCCAAATTTAATGAAAATTGGACACATGGCTCCTGCCATGATGTAAAATTTTCTATAAATTTTGGAGACATTTTCGTCACTGTTTGATATTTTTAAAAAAATCCAAAACATCTATTTTCTTCACTGTTTAACTTTAAAAATCACAAAAAAATATTAAATAGTGTCCAAAAATTACAAAAAAATGTCTACTATCTATTTTGTTGTGTTTGATTTTCTAGCCAATTTTGGCTATTTTTCATAACTGAAAATCATTAAAAATTGAAAAACACCTAAAAACTCATAAAAATGCTAATAATTAAACCAAAAACCCAAAAATAATAAAATAGGTGCCTAAATTTTCCTTGATTTATTCTCTTTGCAGGAAAATTACCTCCTAGCTAATTTAGGGCTTTTAGATATTTTATCTAGGCCTTTCTAGCTCGGCCGGACAGTACCTTTGATTTCAGCTAATGTTTGATTTTTAGAAAATTAAATAAACATCAGAAAATTCTCAAAATTCACCAAAAACACTAAAAAATATAAAACACGTAAAAATATTTTTGTTTGAATTTTTGGTTGATTTTTAGTGCTTAAAATAAATTGTTGAAGTGTGTATTTCTTTGTTTTTCTTATTTTCTTAATTAGCTAAAAATCCAAAAAAATATAAAATAATTAAAAACCACCAAAAATATCTTCTCTTCTCTGATTGACTACTTCGTAGGCCGAGAGGCCAACTTGTGCTCCTTGAGTTCGACCCTAGTCGCTATACCAGGTTAATATAATAGAAGGACCGCTTTTGTGTTTTGATCGATTTTATCTATTATTAGTGGTTCATTTTCTTGATTGACATAGCTGAGTGATCGAGGTCACAACGACCATCTAGATACCTTTACCTTAGTCGCTCAGTGCCGTCGTCAGAATGGCGTCGTTGCCGGGGAGCACGGCTTAGTAGTCGATTCATTTCTTTCCACGGTTTTCTTTTCGCGGCTTTTTGTATAGATTTCTGTAGCTATATTTCTTCTGACATTCTTTAAATAATCTGGTTTGACACTCTTGTGTTTGTTTTCTTGCGAGGGCCCGAGGATCGAGGCGGCTTCTTCGGAAGCCGACGCAACCGCGAGAACCGGAGGCGGCTTTCTTCTTCACAGAGCTGCAGGAGAGCGCGAGGAGCAAGCAGTAGTGCGGGAGCCACGGAATAGCCACGAATTAGCATAGATTAGATTAGGATTTATTATTAGCACATTTGAACTGATTGTAATAATACAGGTACATCCAGAGACACTTGAACTTTCGGGGTCTGTTTCGTCGAGCACCGGTGTGCTCGGGGGACCCCTTAGTTAGTTCGGTTTTTCGCGGTTTTTACACGGTTTTTCTCTTACTACCTTTTCCGATTTCACGCGGATTTCCGAGCCCCTAGCCGTAGGATTTTCTGCTTGATTGTGACGTAATTCATAGGATCCAAACACCCTAATATAATTGCCTGTTCCTATAGTGCGGTAATTGGACCTATAATAAAAATAATAATAAAATAGCCGTTCCATCACCTCCGAGCCTACGCGCCGCGAGCCCACCCAGTCAAGCGCTACTCCTGAACTCGACCTGTCGAGAAGAGGAGGGGTGGGTCTAGACCGGACTCTTTGGATTGGAGGCTGGTGGTCGGCTAGCCGTTCTTTCGAGTAGAACTGCTGTTTAGGAACTCGGTTTTCCGCCTACACCATTTAGGTAGTTTATTTCCTGTCTTTAAATTCTGCGCGGATCACTTTACATGTAGACTGCTGGAGTCAGGTACGCATTTCTGTCTCTGCATGCATCATTGATTTCTCGCGCATCGGCTTTTTCGTCTTCTCCCCCTGTTTTGGATTAAATAACCAGGAGAACTGAAAAATTCGTTAGGCCTTTATTTTCATTGAAAAATATTAAAAAGAAAAACCATAAAATTGGGACTGGTTAAGACTATTGACCCTAAAAGACACTCACCTTAAAAATTTGTCTTGGGGAGAGCAACCCCCTCATTGTTTGGTTTGCTTGCGCAAGAGAGTGACCCGCACCCCAGGTAGAGCCCTCCGGTGCTATTTCTAGCTGACTACCGACTCTTCCGTGCGGGCCAGTCGGTTGGAGTAGCATCGGGTATCCCAACAGGTCACGTAAGCGATCTGATAGATTGTTTGTTCACCTAATAAAAACTGACAAGATAATCTGACCGAGCCTTCACGGTCTTCAGCTCGTGTTGCGTTGGTGAACAGAGGGGTTTGCATTTTGATCATAGTTTCTCCAGATCCCATCCGCACTACTCGACCAGATCACGATGATGGGTAGACGCTCTCTTAGGCAGCCGCTGGTTGCACCGCTTTCGGGCACGTCTACCCAGTCATCTAGGTTGGCCCGCGAGAGCCGAGACCAGTTCTCCGAGCCCGAGTATGATTCCGCCTTGTTCCCCCTCGACCCCCTTTCTTTCGGTTCTGAGAGATATGAGCCAGAGGAGAGACTCACATATTTGACAGCACCTGAGTTTGGCTCATTTGATTTTGCAGACATTATGGCCGGCAGTTCTGAGGATCGCTCCCGTCAGCCTGAGCACTTCGTATTGGATCAGGGAGCGATCAACTCCACCCTGATCGCCTCATTAGAGACCGTTCAGCAGCAGCTGAGGGATCAGGGAGCATTCATGCTTGATATGTGGAGAGAGATGGAGTAGATGAGAGCAGAGCGAGAGCAGAGGAGAGAGGAACTGAGGATCCCAGATGATGCGGATGCAGCAGCCGCAGCAGCAGTGGCAGCCGCCGCAGCCGCGACCGGAGGACCACCGAGACCGATGTGGGAGCTACACAACCCTGGATCGACGCTGACGCACCACTGGGTAGTACTTCCAGCGATCGTGGGGGACTTCAAGTTCCCCCCGAACACTTTGCAGCTACTCCCCCGCTTCCACGGACTCGCGACAGAGGAGCCCCATCTCCACCTCCAGGAGTTCTTGATGATATGCAGCACTGTCCACGACCGTCAGGTGGACCAGGACACGATCAGGATGATCGCCTTCCCCTTCTCTCTAGCAGACAGAGCAGCCACCTGGCTGAAGCATCTGGGGAAGTTTGTTTACACCTGGGAGCAGCTCCGCACCGAGTACTTGAACAAGTACTATCCACTCGGGCGGACGAATGCAGCAAGGGCCCTGATCAGCAACTTCTCCATGCTCCCCAACGAGCAATTCCACGGGGCATGGGAGAGGTTCCGTGAGCTCACAGACCGATGCCCGCACCACGACATTTCGAAGCCGAACCTTGTGCAGATCTTCTTCAGCGGGTTGACACCAGAGCTCCAGGGCCTGGTGAATGCTTCTTGCGGTGGGTCCTACTTCGCCAAGGACCACGACCAGGTCTGGGCCATCTACGAGGAGATGGCCGAGAATTATATGGTGATGTCCCAGACCCGGTTGTACACACAGGGGAGATCCCAGCAGCAGCCAGGACCCGTGCAGTACCAGAGGATAGCACGGGTCGACGCCGGTCCATCCAGTTCATCCGCAGTTGCAGCAGCACAGGCAGAGTCGTCCGCTGTGGATATGGGTATTATCAGTGAGAAGTTGGACCGGATGGAGCTGATCGAGAAGAAGCAGTGCCAGGGCATCACGCAGATGGAGCAGATGGCACAGACTCTGAGCGACATGAAGACCCAGCTCATGTGTCTCCAGGAGGCACAGACGGCTTCACAGCCCCGTAGCGAGGCGATACCGGCGGCAGCAGCAGCTCATCCCAGCGCTCCAGCTCCTTTCAGCAGCCTAGACAGGTTCACCTTGTACAGGCGGAGCTGTACCAGCCGCAGCAGCCCTCCTACCAGTAACCACCATCTCCAGACATGCAGATGGTGGTATACCAGCCGGATCAGCCTCTGGCAGTACTCCCGCCAGCCCCATACGATGCAGAGCCGTTGATGGATGTCAACGGGATTTGGTATGACCGCCCCCAGCCTGGGATCCGATGAGACCATCCCGGATTCAGGTGGGGGAGTGGAGGTACCTAGCCCCAGCAGCAGTCATCCGGTCAGGGTGGGCAGTATAGCCAGCAGAGAGATCACCAGCAACAGCAGCCCCCAGCCTACCAGCCACAACAGTAGTCATCCTTCGTTCCTCGTCCCTATCAGCAGCAGGGACAGTCTTGGAGACGTGAGCAGCAGGCTCACCAGCCACACCAGCAGCAGCATCCTTCCTCCTACCCCTCTCAGCAGCAGCAGCACCAGTTCCAGCAGCCTCATTACCAGAGAGGCTACCCGTCGGGCCCCCATGAGAGCTCCACCTTGGATGACGTAGCCCGCCTCCTCACGGACCAGCAGGCTACATTTAGACGGGAGATGGTCGAGTTCCGCCAGGAGATTCGGGACCTGATGAGAGGGAAGGCCGCCATCCCTGCACATATAGAGCCGAATCCGAACAGCTTGAAGAGGAAATCTAAGCAGGTAGTTTCCACTGAGCATGCCACTCTTAGTGATCCATTTGATGATATGTCTGCAGATCTATTTGATGCTGATTTTGTTACACTTAGGAGCGGTAGAGCACCAGCAGGCGGCGCCTCATCTGAGCGACGACTCGAGGATCCACCCAGGGCGCCAGATGAGGAGGAGGAGAGCGGTACTGAGGCCGCACATGATGATGACGGTGGTACTGACGCCACCAAGGATGCTGATTCCATCGGAGGTACTGAGGCCACCGCTTCACCAGTTCGAGGAGGTGGTGCTGATGCCACCAGAGTAGCCGAGCCAGCCAGCGGTACTGAGGCCGCGAGACGTCTAGCAGAGCCAGCCCGTGGTGGTACTGAGGCCACCGGTGTTCATTTTGAGAGAGATGTTGTTTTTCCTTCTGTTGATGTATCTCAGAACACTGCTTTGAATAAAGGAAAAGGTTTAGTTTCTTCTGATCCCACTGTGGTGATTGATGTATGTGCAGATCCGGCCGTTGAGTCGTCTAGACCTCTTCCTAGTCCTTCATCTGAGAAGGACCCTGTGATCCCCTTCCCTAGAGCCCTTTTGGTGGGGAAGGGGAAGAAAAGAGAAAAAGATCCAAAAAAGAGAGAGCAGGAGGAGTTCAGCCAGAGCATGATCGACAGATTCCATATACAGCTGACCCTTCAGGAGGCTTTGCAGTACATCCCCCTTCTTCAACGATCATTGAGAGATAGGACCACAATCAGGAGGAGGAGGAACCACCATTCAGAGATTCATGTGCTGACGAAAGCCACGTGCTTCGCGATCCAGAACCGTCTGCCGGCCAAGAGGCCAGATTCAGGAGCCCCATATGTCAGATGTCACATTAGAGAGCAGAGGTTCGACCGTACTCTATTGGATAGCGGATCGTCTATCAACCTCCTTCCGGCAGCCCTTCTCGGCCGCTTCGAGTTGGGCACTCTTCGACAGAGCAGAACAGTCCTTCAGTTTACTGATAGATCTGTCAAGAGGCCGAAGGGGTTGTTGCGAGATGTTGTCGTCACTATTCAGGGTCTGCAATTCCCTGTGGACTTCGTAGTGTTGGACATGGAGATCCCTGATTCAGTGACCGATACCCCCATCATTCTAGGTCGTCCGTTCTTGGCCACAGCCAAGGCGGTGACTGATCATGAAAGCGGGAAGGTATACTTTCGCGTCGAGGGTGAGAGTGTACAGATAGAGACGGTCGAGGACTACAGAGCCAGAGAGAGCATGCTCAGAGACCAGCACAGACACAGAGCAGCTGACAGATGCCGGGCTAGACATCCACCAGGACTGTGACTTTGTGATCACAGATGATGAGGCAGTACGGGCAGACCCGTCCGCACAGGCCATCCTCTCATTTCCAGACACCACTGATGCAGAGATGACAGCAGAGGAGAGCTTGGAGAGCACAGCCCTGGTCCAGGATACGATAGAGGCAGCAGAGCCGGTTTTCGACCGCGACACGGTTTCTAGTGATGGTGGTACTGAGGCCACCTTGTGTGACGCAGATCCCTCGGATTCAAAGTCTGATTGGGTAGATTGTGATGACCAGATGCCAGACTTGAGTCCACTTGAGCCTACAGATGAGGAGGAGGTAGAGGCAGAGCAGATCAGAGACAACACAGTTGAGCAACCTCCTCCAGATCCAGTTTGCGAGAGCTCGTATTCTTTCTCCCAGGCAGACTTGGCAGATTTAGCAGCATTCACGCACCTTCTTCCAAGGCCAGATTTGCCAGCACCCAGCTGTCCAGAGCCGAAGCCGCTCCCTACTTCGTTGAAGTATCGGTTCCTTGCGGGCGAACCTGAGATGTACCCAGTCATCATCTCCGCCGATCTGACTGGAGAGCAAGAATCCCATTTGATGGGGGTTCTCGAAAAGAACCGCAAGGCAATTGGATGGAGCGTAGCAGATCTCCATGGGATTAGTCCATCAGTGTGCTCCCACCATATTTATCTCGAGGAGGGGGCGAAGCCGTCGCGTGAGTTCCAGCGGCGACTGAACCCCAACCTGAGAGAGGTTGTGATGAAGGAAATATCAAAATGGTGGAGTGCAGATTTCATTTATACCATTTCCGACTCCAAATGGGTCAGCCCTTTGCATGTGGTGCCCAAGAAGACGGGCATCACGACTATGATCAGTGAGTCGGGAGAGGAGATTGCTACACGAGTACCCACCTCTTGGAGGGTCTGTGTTGACTACAGGAGACTCAACCAGGCCACCAAGAAGGACCATTTCCCCCTGCCTTTTATTGACCAGATTATTGAGAGACTGGCAGGGAAGAGCCATTATTGCTTCCTGGATGGGTACTCGGGCTACAACCAGGTGGCCATCGCTCCTGAGGATCAGGAGAAGACCACCTTTACCTGTCCCTTTGGTACATATGCCTTTCGATGCATGCCATTTGGGCTATGCAATGCCCCTGCGACTTTTCAGAGGTGCATGCTGTCGATCTTTTCGGACATGGTAGGGGAGTGTTTGGAGGTCTTCATGGACGATTTCTCGGTCTATGGCGACGGATTCGACTCCTGTCTTAACTGCCTAGACCGAGTACTCCAGCGATGTATTGAGTATCATTTGGTTCTATCTTGGGAGAAGAGTCACTTCATGGTGACTCAAGGGACGGTGCTTGGCCACATCATCTCCAACAGGGGCATGGAGGTTGATCTGGCCAAGGTTGATGTCATTAGAAAACTCGCACCGCCGTCCAATTTGAGGCAGCTACGGTCATTCCTGGGGCACGTTGGATTTTATATGAGATTTATTCAGGATTTCAGCAGGATTGCCCGGCCGTTGACTGACCTCTTGACGAAAGACACCGAGTTCCTTGTCGATGACAAGTGTCTTTCGTCCTTTGCGACTCTCCAGCAGTGTGTGATTGAGGCTCCTGTCCTCCAGCCGCCTGATTGGTCTCTCCCATTCGAGATCATGACGGATGCCTCCGATTTTGCTGTAGGGGCAGTGCTGGGACAGAGGAGGGATGGAGTCCCGTTTGCTATCCACTACGCTAGCCGCACATTGGATTCCGCCCAGCGGAATTACACGGTCACAGATAAGGAGATGCTAGCCGTAGTGTTCGCCCTAGATAAGTTTCGATCTTATATCATTGGATCTAGAGTGACTTTGTACACAGATCACACCGCCATCAGGTACCTCATGGCAAAGAAGGATGCCAAGGCCAGACTGACTAGATGGATCCTTCTACTCCAGGAGTTTGACATTGAGATTAAGGATAAGCCTGGAGTCAAGAATGTGGTGGCGGATCATCTCTCCCGTTTAGAGCAGCCTGAGGAGTCTGAACAGATTGATCCCATTCGAGATACCTTCCCAGATGAGGCGATCCTTGCTATCGCCTCACTCCCGTGGTATGCCGATATTGTGAACTTTCTCGTTGCTGGGAAAGTCCCACAAGATTGGCCCAGGCAGAGGCTTGAGACCTTCCTTGCGAAGGCCAAGTCCTACCACTAGGAGGATCCCATCCTTTACCACGAAGGAGGGGATAGCGTCTGGCATCGGTGCATTCCTCAGGAGGAACACCATAGCGTCCTCACTTACTGTCACAAGCTTGAGGCAGGAGGACATCATTCTGGGAGGAGAACGGCACAGAAAGTGCTCCAATCCGGCTTGTGGTGGCCTACCCTCTTCAAGGACTCTGATGAGTTCGTGAAGAGGTGTACTGACTGTCAGAGGATGGGCACTTGTGGACAGCGTGATATGATGCCGATGCAGCCCATTCATTTCTGTGAGGTTTTTGACGCATGGGGCATCGATTTCATGGGTCCATTCCCTAAGAGTCAGGGATTTGAGTACATTCTGTTGGTCGTTGATTATGTTAGTCGTTGGGTTGAGGCCATCCCCGCCCGAGCCGCTGATGCGAGGACAGTTTGCAGATTTTTGAGGAAGCACATCATCACGCGGTTCGGGGTTCCACGAGTTCTGATTTCTGATGGGGGGTCTCATTTCATCAACGACCAGGTGAAGGCCCTTGCTAGCGAGTTCAGTATAGACCATCGTGTTGCTACACCTTACCATCCACAGACGAATGGTCTAGCCGAGGTCTCGAACAGGGAGATCAAGACTATTTTGCAGAAAGTCGTCCGCCCTGACCGAAAGGATTGGTCACAGCTTTTGGACTCGGTCTTGTGGGCATATAGGACTTCTTTCAAGACACCATTGGGCACATCTCCCTTTCGCCTCGTATATGGCAAGCCGTACCATTTACCTGTTGAGCTGAGGCACAAGTCACTTTGGGCAGTTACAGATATTCTTATGGATCCAGATGGTGTAGGAGACCAGAGGAGGGCAGAGTTAGCTGCCCTAGAGGAGCTTAGAGATACAACTTTCTCAAACAACCTACAATATAAGGAGAGAGTGAAGGAGTGGCATGATTCTCATATCAGCCACAAGCATTTTGAGATTGGACAGAGAGTATGGCTATTTGATGCGAGGCTTCGTTTGTTTCCAGGGAAGCTGCAGAGCAAATGGAAGGGACCCTACTTGGTCAGAAAGGTACACGACAATGGTAGCATTGATATATCCGAGTTGTCTTCTGAGAGTACCTTTCGAGTGAACGGCCAGCGACTCAAGCCATTTCTAGATCATGAGCCGCGGGTCGTTGATGTTGCCCCTATTCATTTTGCGTGAGATGTGGTCTCTTGACTCACATCTTTTGCATCTCACGCCTGATTATCACTGTTCTTCCGACTTGTATAGATCCAGTTGTCCATATCATTCTATTCTTTAGTCCCACATCCCTTTTCTCATCTTATGATTATGCTATACTTAGGGTGTACTTTACCCTAAGTATAGGGGGATGTAGGACCTGCGGGTATTCTTTTCATTCTTTCTACCCCTGTTTTGCTGCCTATACTTAGGGATATCTGACCCTAAGTATAGGGGGGGGCAGACTCTGTGTCTTCTTCACTCGGATTTCCCTTCATGTACAGCTTGCTATACTTAGGATTAGTTAATCCTAAGTATAGGGGGAAACCACCGAGTTCCTCTCATTCTATTCATTTATTTGTTTCTGTACTTAGCCATTCCTTTTCACTTCCCTTTTACTAAGCACGAGTTATGTCTTCTTCATCGCTCTTGATCACTCTGAGGACATCGTTCGAGCTAAGTATAGGAGGGTTTGTATATATTTCATATATACTTTAGCCATAACTCGTACTTTGTGTGAGTGTGTTAATGAATAAATTGCCTAAAAACCTTAAAAATCACAAAAATTAAAAATTTTTTCCTGTACATAATCATTCTTTTATTGCACATACATAGCTAGTGTACAAAATTATTCTTGTAAAAATGTTTTCAAAAATCTTTTGTGTAAAGTTTGTGTAAATATTTTCTTATCAAAACTATGTACATAGTACAAAATTTTTCCAAAATGTTTTGAAAATCAAAAGTTTGCAAAAATCTTGTGTAAATGTTTGTAAATACTTTTGCAAAACTTGCACTTCATGCATCCATCCATTCATGATTTCAAAACATTTTTCAAAAATTTTGCACGATTGTAAATATTTGTAAATAGCATCTTTGTATATATATGTATATAGTTTTTCTTGGATGAGAGTTGACATTTAAACTAAGCCTGGAATTAAATTGAGAAATGGAGCTTGAATAAGATCTTAATCCACCTAACTCTAAGAGGAACCTTATAGGGCTTAGGGTTAAGGCTTTTCAGGTCCATAAGGACTTAATTCTTTGAGTCCACTAGGCTATGAGCATATGTCATCTTGATGAGCCTAAGTAGAGCACTTAACAACACACGCATGACTCTTAGAGACAATGGCTTGACTTGCACCAGCACTTTACACATGGCTCTCCACGGATGAGGTGGTGAGGAGGCAGTTTCCTTTGGCTTGAGGTAGCATATGAGGGTAGTACTTCTAGGCGGAACCTCTCTTCTTCTTATAGTGAAGGAAGTGCGTCTCAATTTGGTCTAGTGGTGATGAAGGCTAAAGACAGAAGCCGTGGGTTGCAATAAAGCTTCAAAAGAGGGATAGTCTACTGGCTCAAGAGAAAAATTTCTTATATATATGCTGCACCATGTAGATATGTTGTATAGAAGCACTTGAAAAAAAATATTTGCAAAATGCAAAAAGAACTCCAAAAAAAGTGGTGGGTCGGATTGAAAATTTAACAACCTTACCGGAGTGTATATAGTCAAATAAAGCAAAAGCTTATGGTATCCATGTTACATCTCATGAAGCTTGCAACGGGAGACTTAGCTACACTGGCTGAGCTTCCAAAAGTCTATACTTCTTCCCCCTCTTCTTCAGCCGGTTGCACTTGAACTTAGAAGGGAATACCCCGCTTCTCGAGGAAAGAGTTGCTAGACCGAGGCATTAGAGTTACCGGGTTGAGGGAGGTTGTTTCTTTGTTACTTCTGAGGTGGGGAGCTACATATCACTTACACTGCATGGAAAGATTCATAGTCATTAGAGTTTGTGTATGTAGACTTGTTCTGATCTGGTTTATTGAGGAGTCTTGTCCATAGATTGGTGGAACTTAGAGGCTGTTGAGTTTTAAGATTAAGTCTAAATAAGGTTCCGACACATTAATAATCCAAAGATCTGATCGAGCTCCATAATTCAATTTAATGAAGGAAAGTTTAATATTCAACATTGATCCATGTACATTCCCCTCTTTTTCTTCTTCTTTCTTTCTTTTTCACTTCTTTTTCAAATAAGTGTTTGCTAAGGGACTAGCAAAAGTTAAGTATAGGGGGGTGATGAATACCCATTCATCACTCTTTATTCTTATATTTTAGCTACAAAAACCTTTGCAAATGCATGTGTATTCATGTAAATACAAATAATTATCAAAAGCATGCATTATATAAAGTTTAATAATTAGCATGTTTTGTGCAAAAATAAAAGAATAAAGATTAAAAAGAAAAAGAGGGAAATATTTAGAATAAATATTGAGCAACCTAACCCAAGGGAGGGCTCAACATGGGCCTGACCGCATAAAAGCCAAAGTAGAGGGAGATAGGGGCTCATGTGTGTAAATATTTATGTAAATAAAATAAAAGTATTTTCCTCACAAAAATAAACTTAAATAGGTGTGTAAATATTTGTAGATATTTATAAGTATAAAAACAAAAGAAAAAGGGTAAAAATAAAAAAGAACAAAAACACCACTTTCATTATGTACATGAACCACTCTTATATATTTATTTAACCCTGTAAATAAATAAAATTAATTTCCAAATTTTTTGTAAATATTCTATGTAAATAAATTAAATAAAAACAATTAAAACAAAAACAAAATAAAAATAATAAAATTAAAAATACAAAAACATATTGTAAATATACCATGTATATAAATGTATATATGTATTTATTTTACCTATGTATATAAATAATAAAAATAAAATAAAAATACCTTTTTATTACTTATTTTATAATGAAAATAAATAAAATATAAAATGGGAATAAAATTGTATAAAAATAACAAATTTAAAATCAAAATAAAAACCCTATATAGTGTACATATACCTATGTATTACATACTATGTATATACCTTATTTTTATTTCTAAAAATTAATTAAAAATCACAAAAAATAGAAAAGAATAAAATAAAAATATTTCATGTTTTAAGTTTTTATTAATTCGATCATTTTCTAGCCTAAAATAAATAAATAAGAATTTTATTCTTGGCGGCTCCTGATTGGTCCACGGGGGTTTGTTGACCCCGGTCAACTTCCCCCGCGGACGCTCTTCCCCGCGGATCTGGGTGACGGACCCGATTTCCCCCTTTTCTACCCGCTTGATCCGACACCCATTTCACCAAACCCCGGGTCCGACTTCTTCGTGATACACCCGAGACCCTCGCCGGAGCCACCGCATCGAGATCCGCGCTCCTGATTTCCCTACCCCCGCGATTCTTTCCGGATCACCCCCACGTATAAAGCCGAGCTCCGCCACCCTATTTCCCTATCTTGGTCATTCGCATCCACCCCTGTGAGCTCCAACATACTCGTGAGAGTGACAGCTCGCGTTTGGCGCTGTTGAAGCGAGGAGAGGAGGCGTGTCCACTGATCCGGCGAGCTCAGCCGCCGTTGCTCCGCCACCTGCAGGAGCACCGAGCCTCGGAGGGAGACGCTCCTCGAGGCAACGACCCGGAGCTTCCTCAGCTCCTCCCCAGTCTCCTCGTCCACCCAGGTAATCACTTAGACCTTTCTTTTTCGCTGATTTTCGATTACGCCCAAATCGCCGCTCCGCCGCATTTTCCCGATTCCGTCCACGACCGACCACCATCCGATCATCGGGCATCGCCATAGCCTTCGCCGACTTCCCGCGCACCTTCTTCACCCCTCCATCCAACCCAGCTCGCACAGGAGCTGGGAGTCGAGCTCCTCCGTCTACCCCCTTCGCCGGAGCTCGCCATATCGACCCACAGACCACCGTCACCCCACCTGACCGGGTCGAGACAGTTTGCCCTCGACCCGCGAGTCTTCTGGATTGCTTTGCAGGTCGAACGAAGGCCATCTGAGGTCCTTCGCCATTCAGCCAGGAGGCACAGCTCCGCCGACCTCGCCCGAGCTCCTCAGAGCTCGGCTGGATCATCGGAGCCCACCACCAGCTGCGGGACACCCTTGCGGAGCTTCTCCGACCTTCAGGCGCAGCAGAGGAGCCCCGGAGTGAAGCCACCGGGCCGGCGAACTTCGTCGGTCATCTGTTCTTCGAGGATCCTCCTCCTCCGTTCGATCAGTCCTCCCGCTCCAGGTGTCATCTGGGCCGTTCATCCCTGGAGCTGCCTTCACCGTCAGATCAAAGGAGAGTCGATCACAGCCGTTGGTTCACGTGCTACCACACTTCTACGCCGTCAGATGCGCCACGTGGCCTCCATCCACCCGCTTCATTAATAAAGGGTAATTTACCCTTAGGCCCTCTTAGTTATTTTATTTCGTTTTTAGTCTTGTAAATATTTAGCGTAGTTGTTTAAGTTTTGGTACTTTTGCATAGAGACCCTTGTGCTTGCATGTATTTACTTATATGCCCCTGTGCGTGGTCTGACACGTGCATCGACACGTGCGTTTTTGGGCTTTTTACATTATCTACCCTGTAGTTCTGGACGTTATCAGTTGAATGAAAGTTCTTGTTTATTTGCATTTATACCCCCTGTGCGTGAAACATTTGAGCATGTGCGTTTATTTTTGGGTATTTTGCAGATAAGCCCCTGGACTTTTGGTACCTGTTACCAATAAGCCCTCGGAACTTATTTTTCTTACATTTGGGTCCCTGAGTGCCCCAGGCACGCACGTGGCGCGTGTTTTGCTGGGTTAATTGCACCAGACCCCCCATACTCTCGGGTATTTGCACTTTGGTCCTTGTGCATAGTGCCCCCTCTTTATTTTTGAATAAAATAGCAAATCACCTCCAAATTTAATGAAAATTGGACACATGGCTCCTGCCATGATGTAAAATTTTCTATAAATTTTGGAGACATTTTCGTCACTGTTTGATATTTAAAAAATCCAAAACATCTATTTTCTTCACTCTTTAAATTTAAAAATCACAAAACAATATTAAATAGTGTCCAAAAATTACAAAAAAATTGTCTACTGTCTATTTTGTTGTGTTTGATTTTCTAGCCAATTTTGGATATTTTTCATTACTGAAAACCATTAAAAATTGAAAAACACCTAAAAACTCATAAAAATTCTAATAATTAAACCAAAAACCCAAAAATAATAAAATAGGTGCCTAAATTTTCCTTGATTTATTCTCTTTGCAGGAAAATTACCTCCTAGCTAATTTAGGGCTTTTAGATATTTTATCTAGGCCTTTCTAACTCGGCTGGACAGTACCTTTGATTTCAGCTACTTTTTGATTTTTAGAAAATTAAATAAACATCAGAAAATTCTCAAAAATTCACCAAAAACACTAAAAAATATAAAACACCTAAAAATATTTTTGTTTGAATTTTTGGTTGATTTTTAGTGCTTAAAATAAATTGTTGAAGTGTGTATTTCTTTGTTTTTCTTATTTTCTTAATTAGCTAAAAATCCAAAAAAATATAAAATAATTAAAAACCACCAAAAATATCTTCTCTTCTCTGATTGACTACTTCGTAGGCCGAGAGGCCAACCCGTGCTCCTTGAGTTCGTCCCTGGTCGCTATACCAGGTTAATATAATAGCAGGACCACTTTTGTGTTTTGATCGATTTTATCTATTATTAGTGGTTGGTTTTTCTTGATTGACATAGCTGAGTGATCGAGGTCACAACGACCATCTAGATACCTTTACCTTAGTCGCTCAGTGCCGTCGTCAGAGGACATCACTTAGGAAGAAGGATGACAACAAAAGTTCTATAAGGTAGTATATGGTGGTCAACTCTATTCAAAGACGTAGAAGATTTTGTCAAGCATTGCACTGACTATTAGAGACTGAGCGGTAAAATTGGAATGAGAGACACAATGCCGCTGAAGTACATTCAGATTTGAAATGTGTTCGACATGTCAGATCATTCTATAAAATAGGCCAATAATTACTTTTTGAGATCTATTTTATTATTTATTATTTACACCTCAAATAAATAATCTTTGTGCATAAAAATTGTATCTAAAAATGTATAGAAAATTAGAAATTTATTTCATACAAAAATAATATACAATGTAAAAATGTATAATGTAAATAAAAAAGCCAAAATCCCAACTTTGCGGACCCATATCTTTCAAATAAAAATCAAAATGTATCAAAATCGCTTTGATTTTATATAAATTTTAATAATATATTTAGTGAAGGTTGTTTCATATTTTTTGGAGTCAAGGTGTGAAAGTTAGGTTTGGACTCCTATTATATAATATACCCGAGTAAAATATTCATTTTATTTAGTATTTACTATTTTCATAATGTTATACTTTTATAATTTTGTGAATATTACTTATATCATATGTACATATTAAAACTAAAATAAAATCATAAATAAAACATAAAAATAAAGTAAAATACAAAAATATATAGATGAATATACAATGCATATACTTATACAATATATACCTATATTCAATTAAGTGTATATATTATATCATAAAAATATAATAAAAATATATTTAAGTATATAAAAATAAGTTGTAAATATATATAATAATAAATAATAATAAAATTAAAATTACAAAATAAAAATAAAATAGTCAAAACATAGGTAAATATACCTATAAATAAAAACCTAAAAATAAACTTATAATTAATAACCTCTAAAAAATAAATAAAAATATGTATAAAATACTACAGAATATTAGAAATATTTTTTATTTTATAACCTGAAAATAATAAAATCAATTACTATATGTTATTCATTTTCCAAGGCATTTTGCCTTGGAATTTCCTATCCACATGGACTAACCAGGCATCTCCATTTGTTGACCACGATCAATTGTACCTCATCACCTCTAACTTCTCTAAGAAATCACGAGGCGCCTACTTCGCTGAATTATCACACCCTTGTTCTTCATCCATTACCCTCGAGACCTCCACCTTCATGTAGCCATCTCATCCCTCATCAACTCCCTTCCTAGAATCTCCACCAACCCTCGATCGATCGCACACAATAGATCCTCGAAACTCGCTCGAAAAGCTTCTATAAATAGACCCCTATGATCTCCTTTTGCTTTTTGATCGCTCTTTGGCTGGTTTTATCCCCCTCAAACCCTGTCATACACCTCCAGTTTGGTGACAGGGAGCTTTAGGTGTGGTCGTAACGAGGAGGACGGCCCAGAGGTGCATCCAACCACCTATGGCGGACCTCCAGTGCATGGTTCTGCTCCTGAGCCTCTAGCTCAGTTGAGCCATTTTCTTTGGATTCCTAGGTAATTTGGTACTGTAGTTTTTATTATGTATCATCAATTTTAAGTTTAATCAAGCAGATATAGATGATTTCGTAAATCCTCAATTCCTAGAGCTAAGACTCCATGACAAAATCAAAAGCATCTGACTATTGGTTCACCCTGATCTTCGCACCATCTCACTCCTCCTCACCATCTCCACCAAATCCCACTTCATCCTACCCAGATCCATCATGGATCTAAGATTTGGAGCTCCCTTCGTCGCCTAAAGCCGGAGCTCCCTCTCCATTCCATTGCTCCCTTCATTTCGATCAATCCCTAGGTTGATGAGATAATACTCACACCTAGGAATGTTTTGGTGCCAACTTGCAGGCCTGAGGATGTGTTTTGGACCTTGACGACCACCTGGAGCGGCTCCTGGTGCTTCGACTTCCCCGGAACATCGTGAGTCCCCTCGCCGTCCTTGGAGGTCGTCGTTGCATGCGGAAGAAGCCTAGCAACCTGTTGGGCCTATCGGAAGAGTGATTGACCGTCGTAGCACAGAGTAATGAAGGATCGAAGTTCGTTGGCAATGTGTTCTTGGTTGTTCTTGCAACGCCCATCAATGTCGTTCGATCAAGAATAGCGGTCCAGATCTAATCTGGACCTTTGAATATATGTGAAGGGGTACGCGAAGGCGACCGTAATATCAACGGCATCCCGTGGACGGTTGGATCCCAAGTGTAAGTGGGTAATTTTCATATTCCTCCCTTTACCTTTTTGTAATTACTAGAAAGTCATGCAAACATTTTGTGTAGTTTAAAAGTAGTGGACAAATTCCATACAACCCCTATAATTGTTCGTATATTGCAACTTAGTCTCCGCCAAAGTCATGTGTGCATGTTTTATGTTGTAAATATTGCACGAACACCCTCGCGAGTTATCGTTTAATATATTAAGCTTAAAGATAAGCGTTAAATTTTGAGTTAAAGTGCACTTTTCTCACATTTAATTTTATTTGCAACTATAGCCCTATCAGGTTAAATATTTTTATGTGTGATTTCCCATTTATAAAAAATAGTTGGCGTGCCTTAAAAGTCACCAAAAATAGGAGTAGGTACCTGGATGCATGTTTGTTCACATTGTATATTTGCATTTCATGCCCTTTTCCTATTTTCTAAAAATAAAAAAATCCACAGCCAACCCCTGTTTATCTTTAAAAATCCAAAATAAATACAAAATAGAGTCTAAAATTTTCCAAAAAAATATTATATGCTTATTATAGTGTCTATACATTCATACCAAAAATCCCAAAAATTATAAAAGAAAAAAACTAAAAATTAAAAGCCCAAAAATCCTATAAAAGTTATAAAAACAATTCTAAAAATCCAAAAATACTTGTTCCTGCTCTAGATTTTCAGTTAGATGTATACAATATATATTAAAAATAGTTTTGAGAATTTTCGTACTGAATAAGTATTTTTAAATCTAAAAACTATTCAGCCTAACTAAAATTTCCCTGATTTTATGTATTCTGAGCTTTAAAAATCCCTAAAAATTAGAAAAATTTACTAAAAAATCATAAAATATTAGAAAATTATTAAAAACCTAAAAACACTTTATTTTCTATATTCTATTCATTTTTATCTATTTATATACATAGCACCTTACATAGTGTATGTATACCCATATACTTATTACACTATTATAAAGCTTATAAATACCTTAATATAATTTAAAAAACCTTAAAAAAATAAAAAATCTATACATGTAGGCATTTTCCTAATTTTGTGTATTTATTATATATATTATTTTTTATTATATCTATATATATAGCTATCTTATATATTCAAAAGAAAAAGAAATATAAAAACCTAAAAATATAAAAAAGAAAATATATAAATATAAAATTAAAAACAAAATACAAAAAATATAAAACAAAAAATAAAAGTAAAGACCCACAAAAGAACATATAGACAAAGAATCACACAATCATTTTTGTACATTCATTTGCCCACTCTATCCTTTTCTGATCCATGTATTCGACACTTTACATATACTTACACCTATACACACATTTGTAGAGTTATAATAAATTTTAACTCCATAATTTATTTTGCATTGCTTTAGATTTATTCATGGGTTAATTATTAATTAATTGAGGTTTTGTAAGAGGTTAATGCAACGACTGGATCTCTCGCCTTGTAAGATTTCTAGACCCTCGCAAAATCCCAGTTATCACCTGCGAATTTCAGCGGAGGTAAAACCCTAACCTATGTGACGTGGTTATGAAAGAAATTACAAAATGGAATAAAGAAGGCTTCATCTATCCCGTCTCCGATTCAAAATGAGTGAGTCCCATGCATGTAGTGCTGAAGAAATTAAGAATCACCATGGTTACTAATAACCAAGGAAAGGAGATTTCTACTCGAGTACAGACATCATGGCGTGTGTGTGTGTGTCAATTTTAGGTGCCTGAACTCAACGATAAATAAGGACCATTTCCCACTATTGTTCATTGATTAAGTGCTTTAAAGACTAACTGGGAAAGAATTCTTCTATTTCTTAGATGGGTACTTCGGTTACAACCAAGCAACGATCGCCCATGCGGACCAATAGAAAATTACATTCACCTACCCATTTGACACATTTGCTTTCAGAAGAATGCCCTTTGGATTGTACAATGCACCCGCCCTTGCGTCTTTGCCAATATGGTCGGAAGTTTTCTCAAGGTTTTCATAGATGATTTCATAGTCTAAGGTGACAGCTTTAATTCCTGTCTTGAGCACCTAGACTGAGTGTTGCATAAAAGTCGTTAAGTTAATTTGGTATTATCATGGGAACATAGCCACTTCATGGTCACTGAAGGGATTGTGCTGGTCCATGTCATTTTTGAGTGTGGCATGGAAGTCGATCTGATGAAGGTGGATGTGATTGCCAAATGAGAGCCACCTCGAACTATCAAGAACGTGAGGTCATTCCTTGGGTATGTTAGTTTTTGTAGAAGATATTATCAGAGACTTTAGCAAGATTGTTGATAAGTCAGGAGTTCTAGGTACCTAACGTCCAATCTTAAAGGGCATGTGGTGTACAACAAGTCAAGTCCGACAATCACTGTAGCGGCTACTCTCAGGGCTCTCGGTACTCAAATAACCAACTAGATCAACAATCAACCCATGATATAGATAAAATAATGAATAAATACATGGTGAAAACTATCATACCCTACAAAATGTTTATAGTGACGGAGTAGTAGGGGTCAAATCACTAGAAGCAAACAGGAGAGGTATAATAATTATTAATTAATACTAATCAATAATAATTATTTTTGTACTTTTTTTATTTTTCTACTTTTTGTTGGTTTCTAATATATTTAATTTTTTTTCATTTTTAATTATTTCATATTTTTAAATTTTTAAATTCTATTTTATTTTTAGTTTTGCAAATTTTAATTTTTTGTTAAAGGTTATATATATGATGATGATAATATAAGGAATATAGGATATATATAGTGTAAATATGATTTATACTGATAAATGTATATAAATATATTAAAAATTCAGAAAACAAAATGTTTTTTGTTTCTTTCATTTTTTTCTCTTTTTAGGATTTTTATATTTTTTTTGCTCATTTGTATGTATTTTTATGTATTAACTATATCAAAATCGTGAATAATATAAATAGGTCAAATTGTTTTGGGTATTAAAATATATAATAAGTTTAAAATATCAAAACATGTTTTTAATATATACTATACAATATAAATAAAAATATAGAATAGAAAACTATTTTTTTAGAATTCTATGGAATTTTGTAAAATGAAAAACATAAATAAGCATGCATAGCCTAGGAGAGGTATTTTATAATAAAAATCTAGTCCATGGGTTTGCGTGCAAAACATCCCAAAAGTTAATACTTAATTTGCAATTTTAAAGACTAAACATTAATATATAAAAGTCAGCATTGCTTTGTTGGAAATTTCATAGCACGAACTTTCTCAAAATTTCTAAGTACGGCGGGTCTTATGCAACTTTTACAAAAGTTTTTAAATGTTCATAAATTTTTATAGGACTAAAATGCAAATAAAAAATATGTAGGGGAACATATGCTATTTACCCTCCACGTGCGTGATCAAGCGGTCCATGACGTTTCACATAAGCCGACCCGACGATGATCGTGGCGTAACGCTCCACCTGTGAATGACGGGGCTTAGATCTGATAGGAGGAGTCCATTCAGCGATTGTGAGGGAACAAGGAAGAATATGGAAGAATACATCTTCCATGAACTTCAATATGTGGAATCTAGTAGCTATGGCAGTGTCCCTCGGTTCTGATCAGCTCCCCACCTTCTTGGGAGTGTCGCGTATCAACAGGAAGGCTCGAACATCCGAGCCTCGTCGAAGGAGGTCTGGAGGTCAAGGTTTCTTCGCAGACCTGGGTGAAATGTTCTTCCTTTGATTTAGGCTTTAGATTCCTCTTTAAGTGATAGCTCCTACACAAAAAGATAGAGGGGCTCGAGGCGAGTGTCCTTAGCCCAGATTTGAAGTTGGGCAGCATGTGGATGGGAGTAGCGGTGAAGCTCGGAATAGCTTTGACTTGGGTAAAATCAGAGGGGGATTGTGTAAAGAATGATGGAGAAAATGAAGGGGAATGAAGATGAAGTAGAAATGGTCGGATGACAGTCAGAATATGGGTGAATTAGAGATGGAGCACGGTGCTTCATCAATAGAAGATCTTCTAATTAAACCTAAGTTATGATCTTATTGCAAAAATAAAACATACACATACATATGAAAATGCAAAGTGAAAACCTAGCTATCAACTTATACCTGGAGGTACAAGGAGTAGAAGGAATGGTCATCGACTCACAGGTGAAGCTTCGGTGACGTCTTTGATCACCCGATTCACAACCTTATCCACGCCGACAAGGAGGAGACGATCTTGTTGTCACCAAGATTAATCGCCACCGAGGTCCTATTAGGGTTACAGGAGGAATATGAGGATCAAAAACAGAAGGTAGTAGGCTGGACTTATTTATGCATAGAGGTGAGAGGCAAAAGGGTGAAGAAGGTCTCATGGAGAAGGAAGGGTGTTGGTGAGAGCTAGGTTGTCGACATTGAGTAGGGGTGATGGAGAAGCAGAAGGGTAAAAGTCTCGAGGATAATGGAGAAATGGAGGAAGGCCAAGAAATTAGAGAAGTTGGGCCTTCACGTGATTCTGATAGGTCGGGCAGCTGGGAAGGATTGTTGACCCATTGGGTCAACAAAGAATGGGTTTTGGTTGGTCCACATGGACCAACCAGAAAAAGGGAAGGCAAAACATCCATTATTAATTCAATTAAAACTAATAAATGAATTTTTTAATTTTATATCAGAATAAAAATGTTTACTATTTTATGTAGTATTTTATGGATATTTCTATTTATGTTTAAAAGCTTGATTCTTATGTGTTAGTATTTACATGTATATACATATGTATAGTTACCTATATTTATAGTATTTTATTTGTATTTTGTATTTTGTATTTTATTAATATATATGTATTTTATATATTTATGACTTATATAATTACACACTTACATATTTTTATTGTATTTATCTAATTTTATTTATTTACTTAAATAAATATGTATATGTATTACATAGGTATAGTTTACCTATATATTTTAATACATTATTTATTTTAATGCATTTTCAGTGTTTTTATTTTATGTGTATTATGTACATGCATTTCAAATAACATCTACAGATATTTAAAATTATAAGAAGATAAAAATACAAAGAATGAATATAAAGACTATAATATACAAGTATACGGGTGCAATAGGGACCCAAAAGCAAACTTTTGCATCCTAACTCTATTTTTAATGAAACCTTCATTATATAGATAATTACATTTTATGAATAATAAAGGAGAGTTCGGTCAATTTTGAGTCTGTATGGAGGAGATACAGGTCTATGAAGTTTGTTTGTGGCTTTTTGTCCTGAGTGTCCTGGGTGTACTATATATTGTTTTGTATGAAATAAATTTTATATTTTTCTTTATATTTTTATGTACAAGTTTCATGTTTAGGGTTTTATTATTTGAGGTACAAAAATAGAAAAAATAAAATAACACCCAAATGTTCATTTATTGGTAAATTACAAAAAATGTTCTAATTATACCCTGATTCTCAATTAGGGCCTTATTTTAGAAATGTAGCAATGAGGGGTTCGATCTTTTTTTGCCTTCTAAACATGCTTCTATAAGCTTCAACGACCCTTCTATGTCGACGTTAATTCATAAAGTTGGAAGTTTTGTATCCTCTTTATAGTATTTCAAAAATGAAGCCCCTGATTGAAAATTGATGCATAATTGGAGCCTTTTTTCTATGAATTTAGCCAATGTATACCGTATACTATTTAACTATTTGTTATAAAATTTTAATTTAACATAATACTTTATTATTTATTTTATTGAATTTGTAGTTGTAATTTTGATTTAATTAACTATTAAGTTGAACTACCAAAATATTTAAACTGAACTTAAATGTTAGGAAACATTATTATCTGTAAGATAATTCGTATCCATTTATAAAATATTCATATTCGAATTATGGTTATTAGTTTCCATATATGCATCCATATTTGAGGATATGATTTACTAAAGTCAATATCCGCAAGATATTTGTTTCTATATCTGTATCCGGATTCGAAAAAGGATAAAGATATGGTAACATCTATATCTGTATATATGTCCATTAGTTTGCATCCCTAGTGTAGAGTCCAAATCCTGAAATACATCAAGCTCATGAAATTATCTCTTATACAAAACATGTCGCTCAAAAAGTAGGGAAAATGGAGAACGTGAAAAGAACTAGAAAGTTAAAATAAACTACTAAAAATATTGTATTCTAAATAGCACAAATGGGTATATTAAGAAAGTTATCACGATCTAATACTTCTTTATTATGGTGATGATTTGGCAACACTTTTGGTCGACCAAAAAGTGTAACAATGATAAATTAACAATGGGATAGGAAAAAATTAAGGAATGACAATAAAGAAACACGTGTTAGGGTAATAAGAATGGTAGTCTCAACTCTTAGCTCAAACATGACAATCCTTGATGGGTAGAGAACACTTACCATAATCATTATAACTTCCAAATTATCACTTGTTGGGCATCATTCCAATGTGGCGGAGGACAAATGTGATGGGAATCTGTTACACATGCTTGGTGCATTGTTGAAAGGCTGAGTATGGCTCATATCCAACTATCACACTCTTTATTAGTTATCACATCTTTTTCAATACTAATACTCAAATTACTGCACGATATTGTCTTGTATAGTGCTACTACAAGAAGAAACATCGTGTGTAAAACTTAGGGTACCCGCCTCATCACTCGACTAGGATTCGAAGGATACATCAATATGATGAAGATGCAGTGCATCATCCAACATACAATTCAAATTTGATATCGTCTAAGTATCTACATCAAGATGCATATCCATTACTTACAACATATAACTCCAACTATACAAGCGATACAAAAGACCACGTCCACTTATAGCAGGGTCAATCGCTGAAAGAATGCGTACGAGAGTATATATCACTAGCAACTTATGTGATATTTGGTTTATGTTAGGGCATGCTGGCTATCACAAGAGAACATTTCATGAAAACCATCTTATTCATTTTGCAAACGAGAATATTAGAGCACAATTCTTTGATCCTTTAGTCTAATAAGGCTTTTTTTAGGTTCATGAAAATATTCCAAAATTAATAAGGGAATTAGCATAAACTCACATATATTTTTTCTCAAAAATATTTCATATTTATTTAAATCCAAGTATGTCTATTATTTCTTAGATCTAATTATTTGAGTACACTTGATTGAACAAAATAGAAAATTTAATCAATCAAAGATCGTTATTATCCTAGAAGTCCATTTTCTCGATCGTAAACGATCAAAGACCGACTTCGTTTGTGGTACAAGTTAGATCGGCTAATCGAGTGAACTTGATCGACCAAACATACACAGTGCTTGCAAGCCCTTTTCACCATTTCAAGATGTGTATGTCAATTTCTACTTCATTTTTTATCGAGCAATTACCCATATTGATATTGGATCAAAAAAGTTGTTGGAAAAAGGAGATCAATCGATTGAACTTATGAGCTTCATCGATCGATCTTATTTGACAACTTATCAATCCATGACATAAGAAGAGTAAGATCCATATTATTGTTCCCTCGTTTATCTCCATTCCAATGATGTCCTTGTATATTTTGGTTGTATGTAGTATTATAAACATTCTTCGCTATACAGGCACATGCGAGGACCAAGCTCAGGCAACCACCACATTCACACAAAAATCCTAAGCTTCCATGGTGTTCACAAGCACAATGAGATCGATAAACATTCACGGAATTGATAATGAGTATAGGGTTATCTTATTATCTTTGGGATCTTCTCCATGATATCCTCATATGGCATATGCTTTCAGACATTTTGAACATCGTAAGACTTAGGCAATGAAGATGAGATAGATTTGTTGGGTTGTTTACATGAGAAATCCCTAAAGCAAAATTTAGAGAAGGTGCTATTGCCATAAGATAACTCAACACCTTTTATTCTACGATCAATCCTATCCAGAATGAACTATATAAGGAGAAGAGTTTCCCCAATGGAAGGAAATGATCGACGTAATTGTGAGTTTAGACTAGCTTGTAAGAGATTAAACACGACTCATGATTCTTACAATTCAAAAATGTATCTCTCTTAAGAAAATTATGAGTATCTGTAGTCTGACCATCATGTAATAGTTAAATTTGGTTCATTGTCTCTTTAGAGATGGAATATTGTAAAAAATATCTTTTGTGTTATTCTCATGGATTTATTGCAAAGTTATCCCCATCTTTATCTTTGTTCATATGTGAAGGTGCCCATACCTTCGATCGACGAGCTCTCGAAGGAAAAAGAAGATAAGGATGAGAAGTGACATCAAATACATACATCATTTCTTTGGAAAAAAATTCAAATTAAAATAAATGTTCCTGCATATATGCACCCCCAATACACACTTACTTATCCATGAGTGTATATCTTAAATTCCTTTACGTGGTTTTTGTAACCTCTGCATATTTCATCATATATAAATGTGTGCATACTCATACAACATTATGAAATAAATTCTCCTCCAAATCAACCTTTCACATAGATGATTATATAAACACTCTGATATATATATATATATATATATAATTACATGTTCTAGATGGAGGACATATGAGTCTCAGTTCCTGACAAAATTCAAATGATATAGGAAGGATATATAGATGAATATACACAATGATATATTTTTCAAAAAAGAAAAAAGTGGAAGTTAGAGGGTCCGGTGCATGTAAATTTATATGCACATTGGTGCAAGCTCCCCATTATCATTATACATACATACATACATACATGCATACATGTGTGTGTGTGTGTGTGCGTGTGTGTATGTGTGTGTGTGGGAGAACTTGAATTGAGGTTCCACCTTTCCTTGATTATGGAAAAGTGTTATCTTAGGTCGTTGGATGATGAAGGTACACGTGAGATTGAAACCACTAGGTGATTTTCGTGCCAACTAACATTCCTAATATGGGGGATGATTAAGTTAGTGATAATTTAGTAAAATACATGTCATTGATAATTATATATTTAGGTATATGTTCAATGATGTATAGAATTTTTCAGAAATATCTAATGGAATAAATGTTTGTATTTTGAAATAATTGTTATTAATTTACAAATGATTGAGATTTTTTACAATTCTGTGTTATAAATTATAAAAACATAGCCACTGTTGTTCAAAAAAGTTCAAATCCGACAAAAAATTGTATTTTTTTGTGCATGCGTTTCCTAAAATATAGGATGCTTTGATCATAGGCTAATTAATTGATGTATACGTATAGAACATTCTTAAAATGATTGGATTGTTATTACAATTATATTTCCTATTATAGTGTAAATTGCAAACATATTAAATATGTTACATGTTATATGCATATTAATTTTTGGGGTATTAAATTGTATTTTTTGGTGAATTTGGAATAGTTGTAAATTGCATCATTTTTTGTAAATTTCATAGTCTTTTGTAAAGCGTATATGATTTACTTTGAAAAAAATTGTAGCCTCTTTTGAGAACATTATGTAGGAGTAACATTTAGAAAATGTGACATTATTTTGTAAATTTTGTGGTCTCTTTTATGAAATACATGGGATTTTGTAAAAGGCATTTCTTATTATTAATGTACAAATTATTTTATATGCCCATCCAACATATTTCTCATATCGTGGGTCCATCAAAATTTGTCATCAATTGTAAAGTTTGTGTAGATTTTGTAAAATCCATGCTTGCAATCTAATAATTATATGATAATATACAAAATAGAAAGTCAATCATTAGTTTACCATTTATTACAAAAAAAAGTAACACGTAAAGAAACCTGCAAAAGTGTAAATCAATGAATCAAAATGTATATATAATCAATTATGTAAATTAGCAGATCGAAAGGTAAAATATAATCATCATATTTTGACATTTACATCCAATTGAACCTATAAATTCGATCCCTTTAATATTTAATCCACAGTACATGGGATTTCATCTAATTTGATTTTTACAAAATACAACATCTTTTGGATGAAAATATAACAAGACACACAACTTTCTATAATAAAAATTCATTTATTGATATTGACAACCTGAGACATATTCAATCTGTAAATAAATATTTACATTCTTAATAAAAAAAATCTTTTTTAGGTGACATTTTCATTCTCATTTTACAGAATTCAATTTGTAAACAAAATTACAAAAAATAAAAAATGTGTTGAACTCAAAAGAACGGAGGAACTCAAACTTACAAAAGTTGAATATTCTAGAAAATATGTTTGAACTCAAAATAACGAATTATGCGTTGAATATTACAGAAGATATGATTGATTAAAGGCACGCGTTTTGAAATATTTGTTATCAATTAACAAGAGATTGTATATTTTACAATATTATATTATAGATTACAAAATCGTACATCATCGATATTCGAAAAAGAACATCCAATCATAACCACTAATAAATGAGGAACACTGATTCAAAAACAAAATCAAATGAGAAACTTTAATGATTGAATTGAGATGTAATCAAAATAGGAAAAAAATAAAATCCAAATAATTATAAAAGCAATCTAAAATAGCCCCGAACTTGATAAATGGAAGAATAGAAAAGAATAAAAGAAAATTACTAAGAACATACATTATCCTCCGTATGCTGCTCCATGCATCGTTGTCATCGTCTCTATACACCGTCAATGCCATTGTCATACACCACCGTCATCTCTACGCACATCCACGCACACACCACCTCTTACAACTCAGTGCATTGTCGCTGCCGTTGCCATCTATCATCGTCTTTGTCACATACCACCATTTCCATACGTAGCAACCGTGTCTACGTCGAGGGTTGACGAAGAAGAGAGGAGGGAGAAGACGCTCGTCGATTTTTTTTGAAATTTGAGTAATTGAGAGCCAAGATCGTGATGGTTTCTCTATTTAGAAAATTAAATTAGAGTAATTTATAAGCAATGGGATACTGACGCAACTAAATTGAATATTAAAGAATTTTCTAAAAAGGACGATTTGGAGGTTGTTTCGATGGTAGTTTTGATTTAATTTAGTGGTTTTGTTAACCACTATTGATCCTAGTCAGATGGCTACTAAGAGATGTCAGACCTTACTCATGGAAAGGTGCCGCCTCAATTCAAGTTTTTCTTTCTATATATAGTAAATATACACAATAAGGTACACATTTCTTAGGTGCATAGAAATCCCACTATTCCAGTTATTCGTTATTAATCCAACGGATCCGATTAATGTCTTTTTTATCTTAATTTATTTAATGTCAAAAACTTTTTTAGTCATTTTCTCACATTCTAAAAATAGAATGTGACAACTTAGATTCTATTTTTGGTCCCTTCATTGGCAATCCATTTAGGGTTTTCCCCTCCCACAACAAACGATGACCAAATGGCACGATTCATCTCCAGCAACTTCATTAATAAAAATACAAGCTTCATTAATATATATATATATATATATATATCCAATCTTCAGTAATATATATTGAAGTTTCATTAAGTAATATCATAGCTCTAGTAATTTATATTTAACTGCAAGTGTGAACCAAAGCTACTGATTAAATTACTTTCTTTACTTACAATTGATTCAAAGTTAATGATATATTTAGTATTACTTCTACAAAATATTACTGATGATAATACAAAAGTTACTAATGCCACTACAACAAAATTGAGCTATAGTGATGGTTTTTTCAAAATCCGTCACTATATAAGCCGCTGTTAAATATAGAACGATGATATTATTCGTTGCGACAGACGTGTGTTCAATATTACTGATATAAAGTGTTACCGACGTTAAAATTAGCGATGATTGTTGATATTTTGAAAAATAGCAACGGATAAACGTCGCTATATGAACCGTTACTAGAGCTTATTAAGAGAGGTGTCTGAATTGAATAAGTAACCAACTCTTGAGCACCCCACATCTCTTCGCTTATGTTAGATATAAGAGAACTTATAGAATCAACATTAACATCTTCGACACCTCTTTCTACTTCAGAACAATGATCTAATTTGCAACCAAGGATGGAGCCAGGATGGTATTTAGGAGGGGGCACTTAGCAATATAAAAATGTATTCATCTAATGAAATTAACTAACATATTGAATATCTACAATGCGAATAGAAAATATAATTGCATTTTTCTGAAATTATAAATGATCGTGTTCTTTAAAAAATTACCTTGTTAGAATTGTCCTCGAGGAGATATCATATTTTGAAATCGTTAAATAATTTCTTCATTGCTAAAATCATATATGTATTGACAACAAATCTCATAGATTTTAATACAAACTTAACAAAATGTTATTTTTCTATACATATATGATAGTTTCATACATTCTTTAAAATATATGGGTCAATTGGGCAATTTAATTAGGAATAAAAGATGGATAAATTTTGAATATCCTATCAATATAGACTATAGATATTTCATTATTAAAAAAATCTGAATGAGTCAAAAATACCAATAATGATTCACTATTTGTTAATTTAATATATTCTTCATATGTACTAATATGCCTGTAGAAAATTTGAGAAAAATGTATGAATTGCTAGATATCTTATAAAAAAGAATCCGGATGTATTTTATTTTTGGTAATTCTAATATGTAATCAATAAAAAATTCTCACTTTATGTAGGATAATTCTAAATAATAAATTTATACAAATATATCTTATTCAATCAAGTTTATTCTATCAAAAATTGTTTTCAACATTAGACATTTCTACAATATCAAAAAAGATTAAAATCAGATAGGAAATTTATGTAATAGAAAATACCTATCCTTCGAACTTGAATCTTAGTAGTAGCAAAAAAATGTCTAATTTGATCTATGACTATCAATGAAGCTAAGGGAAGGATGTTGTAGAGAAAACATGAGGGAGAGAGAGAGCTGAGAGAGAAGCAATTGAGAGAGAGCGAGAGTGTGAGAGAGATGACGAGGGGGAGAGGGAGAGAGACAACGAGAGGGAGAGGGAGAAAGAATGCATGCAAGAGAGAGAATTGGAAAGTGGAGTACTTGAGGGCGTTATGGAAAAGAGAAGAATTGAGGATACTCCATTTGGAGTGAAAATTTTCAATTATATATGGAATGTATTAATTTTTTCTAAAATTGTGAGACATTTGCCCCTCCTCGCCACCCTCTCCATCCGTCCTTGTTTGCAGTGTCCTTTATTATATTGCATGTTGTTCTTTTTTACATTCACATGCAATGATTAAAGCAGATGTTATGTATTACAATTCAGGGTCCTTTTTTATATTGTAGTTCAACATCGGTTAACTTTTTGATTAACCTATCACACAAAATAACTTCGCTACAAAATAGACGAATTTCACTCTTTCATTCTTCTTCCGCAATCTTCACATAATTCACACTCCATCGTACTCAGGCAGTCTGATCACCTCTGTGGACAACCGAATAGTCGCCGTCTCAAATGGATTTCTGGAGGTGGATGCAGCCACGTATGTTCTTTCTCAGCTACCAACATTTTTTCTCCCCTCCCTGATCGCTATCCTCCCTTGAAAATCCCACCTTTGCGACCAAAGGAGCTTCCTTTCCGCCGTTGCTTGCAAGGAAGTGGAGAGATCGCTGCGTCTGGTGGCCGGTTACTGTTGCTTCTTGCTTCGAAGCGAGGGTTTTGTTTGAGTTAATGTGTAGAGATAAACCTTTTATTGGTTTTGGTTGGTTGGTATTTTCCTTGTTAAAATTTTGGGTTCAGGGTTGTGATCCCATCTTCTCTATTTGAGATCAATTTCTTGATCTCTGAATATTAACAATAAGAATGGTGGATATGAGGATAGTGGCATTGTTTGGAATGGTATTTCTGTGCGTTTCGCATTCTTTTGTTTCTGGGAAAGAATGCACCAACATACCGACGCCATTGTCCTCACACACTGCCCGTTTCGAACTGCTGTCGGCGAAGAACGAGAGCTGGAAGGAAGGATCTCGATCTTATTACCTTGCTAATCATGTGGAGGAATCAACATGGATTGGGTTCAACACCAGGAAGCTTCTGGGCAGGGAGATTTCAGGAGGGCAATTTGATTGGGGATCACTTGATCAAGGAGTGGGGTATTCAGGTGGTGCCAATGCTGCAGGGGAAAGCTTCCTCAATGAAATTCCGCTTCATGATATACGATTGGATCCAGACTCTAAGCACGGCCGAGCGCAGCAGACGAATCTCGAGTACTTGCTAATGTTGGATGTGGATCGGCTTGTTTGGAGCTTCAGGAAGCAAGCCGGCCTGCCTGGAAATGGAACACCATATGGAGGGTGGGAAGGGCCTGATGTGGAACTCAGAGGTCACTTTGTTGGTTAGTGATCTGAATCTGCACTGCGAAATCTGGATATTACTTCTTTAGGCTTTTTTTTTACAATTTTTTGCTGCACTCAATTCAAAACCTGCACAAAAAACTGCAGTAATTCCAACCAAGTGTTGATAAACTTTGCCCCACCAATTTGCTGCCTTTAGTATGACAGTGCTATCATCTAATGAGCAACTCCAAATTCGCATTAAAAGTAGTAGTAATGACTTATAAGAGATATGTTTACCTATAAGAATGCAATCACCAGGATGATGTTATTTGTGTCATGTTCCTACCCAACTTGCAGGTAATGCAACAAAGTAATATCTTGCATTATCATCTCCTCTTGCCTTGATCCTCATTTGGTACATTAATAGACTTCCTTATGATTTTTTTGCACCGTTGCGAGATATCGTGTTTTATTGTCAGCTATTTTCTTAGTAAAAGCAACTTATATGGTTTGACCTTTATATACATCCTGGTTTCTAACAATGACACGTTTACCTTTTTATGTCAATGGTACCATCCAAATACTATCTTGATCAAGGAACATTGCAGTCTCGATACTAAGAGAACCGTTATTAGCTGTCTTTATGGAAATGAAGGAGATATATTCTCATATGCTAAACTGTCCGAGTACTGACATTTGACATTTCAAACTTTAACATGTTCCTTTGATCTTTTAGGGCATTATTTGAGTGCCACAGCTATGATGTGGGCAAGTACACATAATGAAACATTGAAAGAGAAAATGTTTGCCGTGGTGGATGCATTATCTGCCTGCCAAAAGAATATGGGTACGGGATATCTCTCAGCTTTTCCATCCGAATTTTTTGATAGAGTTGAAGCTGTCAAACCTGTGTGGGCTCCTTACTACACCGTCCACAAGGTATGGTAATTGCAGATGGATAAGCTTATGAAATATCTGGAAATAATTATGTCCGAAGATGCTGATGATGTTAAAAGCAGATTATGGCAGGCCTCCTAGATCAGTATTTATTTGCTGGAAGCAATCAGGCATTGCAGATGGTTGTCTGGATGGCAGACTACTTTGCTGAACGTGTGAAGAATGTCATATTGAAATATAGTATCGAAAGGCATTGGCTCTCTCTGAATGAGGAAACCGGTGGCATGAATGAAGTTCTTTACAACTTGTACACTGTAACAGTAAGTGTACTCCGGAAGAGTTTATTACATTACATAATCTTCTAATGACTTTCGTCCGGGCTTCTCCAAAATTTGAAGTTTTGTTGTGGACTTGCTCTTAAACCTCTGTGTATGCTGTACTACCATAAACGACTTGCTGCTTATTACGGTATATATACGTACAAGGCATTTCTACAGGAGGTAGGGATGATAGGTTGAACATCTTAGAGGAATCAAGAATATGCTCTGGCAAAGTCATTCTACAGGCTTCACTTTCAAAAACAAGTTCTATGATATCATTCCTGCTTTGGGTCTGTCCCTTTGGTTCAGTAAATACAATATTTCTAATTATGTAGACCTTACCTTATCATCATTGTGCCAATATCTTATGCTGTGTAGATAGCTTATTCAGCTATCTTCTCTATTCTCTATCATAAAGATGGGATCCTTATTTTAGTCTATGCCCAAAGACCTGGAACTTCTGTTCAGTTTTTATTTATTTCCCTGTTTATAGAACTGATATGGAATAACAAATACTTAGAGGGATGGCGTCTGCATTAATGTTGGTTGGATGCATATTATGGCTGAAGTTTCATTCGTTATTCTATCAGTTTGACTTCTCCTGCTACTTCATTTTGACTGTTTCTGTATCTGCAGAACACATGTATTGTTTTGCAAGTGCATGCTAGAATTTTATAAATTTTCCTTCTGTTTTGGAATAGCGGATTAAGGAAATCAGGTGTGAAATACATGTGATAACAGTTGAAATAGGTAATTGGCTGGGCGTATCATTTGTTGGCTCTGTCTTGTTTATATTTATAAAACCTAAATATATTCCAAACAAAATAACCATATGTGAGATGTTTTGCTTTCCTGGATAGCCATGACATGTATGCATTTTGAAGCTTGTTAAAAACAGAATAAATAGGAATTCATTTTCCATTACTAGTTTTTTTATATTGCTAGCATTCTGATACATTTGACTGATCTTTTGTCACTGCAGGGTGATAAAAAACATCTAATACTTGCCCACCTTTTTGATAAGCCATGTTTTCTTGGTTTGCTTGCTGTAAAGGTGATGCCCCCGCCTCTTTCCAATTTATTGGATAGCAGTTTGCTTTTATGCTCGCTTTCCTTTCACTTATTTTTTGGCTTGTCATATATACTGATTTGATAATACAGTTTGGGGGTTGTCTTGTAACTTGTTTGCTCATCAGTGTTGTCAAAGGTGATCAAGGTGCTCCTAGATGTCAAGGAAAGGCAAGGACTGACACGACACCTAGACTGTAATCTATGTTCCTTCAGACCACAAGCATAACCAAGGAAATGCATTTCACTGATTTAGTCCCAGATCCATCTGAGACCTCAAAACTTGTAAATGAGAATAGCTTGGAGGATTACCATACTGTGCATTCTCAGTTGTTTTGTTGTTCCAGGGTTGTTGAGGGATAAAAATTGATCATGGGCATTGCTCCCGACACTGCTTTAGAGAAATCCTTGGAAATGTTTGCCTGAAGAAAGCATGCATCATGCTGTTTTGAGAATAATCTTATTCGTTGACTTAACAACTCCATTTGGACATGATATGTACCACATGGTCCATAATTAGAGGATACTCGTTAAACTCTACAAAGCAGAACAAAGTCCATATATTTGCCCTGTTTCTTTATGTGCTTGTCTGTTTTCATTTTAATCGTCATCTTTCATTACTAGAACTATGTCAATACTTCATCTTTATATTTTAAGATTTTCATCCACATATTTTAGAATTGTCATCAATGAACGTCGGTATGTATTTCCCACCTCCCTTTGATAGAACTTGAGGACCCATAAGTCAAAATGCATAGTCTATGGTGCCTTTGGACCTTTGGTATGATGCTCACCCATGTGAAATATACATAGTATATACTTCTTGAATATCTCACGAAATTTTAAGCTAAATTTTTTGGTCACATAGGACTCCTTTTGTGCTCAGGGTAAGGAGACCTTTCTCGCTCACATCATCAGTTTCTAGTGCCTAAGTATCTTCATATGTCAAGATGATGTAGGTGTAGTCATGGCACTCAAACCCATGATGGCATGCTTTATTATGATATAAAATTTACCATATCTCTTTTCTGTTACATCAATTTCGTTATTCTTCATGACTGAGATTAAGCTATAGCATACTTGGATCCCTTGGCTGTTAGCATGGGAAAATGGGATTCTCCTCAAATGTGGTATACACATGACATCAGTCAAGGTGACAAATGTATCAAACTGCATCTGCAACTCTGCGGAGGTAATCCCCGTGAATCATTGCCAACGAGATTGACTCCACCTACAATAAATTTGTATGTCATGTGCTACTCTCCTTTAGATGTCACATGGGACATTCATATCGAGTTCATGATACAATTATCCTTAAATTTGCACTAGAGGCTCTCAACAAAATTGTGGTCAACGTATTCATGTAACATGCTTAAAGAGATTCCAAATTTTACTTATTGTTTCTTTGGCATCTCTTCTTTGTCTATGCATCCAGACTTGTTACAGAAAGCGTAACTTCTCTCTATCTTCGATCTATCATTGTCTTTCAATGTGCCCTCCATATGCTTCCTTCCACAAATAATGCCTTCGCTGTTGTATTTGAGGTAATCTTCTTTGTGAGCTCCATGTCCCTCGACTTCTTCAAGGGTAGGCTCTAGGGATGCAAACAGGTGGATACAGACACAGATGTAGGTGTTACCATATCCTTGTTCGTTCTTAAATATAAATATAGATGCGGATACAATTGACGGATATTTAAACTATGCTATCATATCCTTAAAAAACGAATAGGTATGTTAAATGGATATTGATGGCATATATATAATATTAGAAATACCCTATAGATAAGATTAAACATACATGAATTGGATGGAATACACATGATATTAATATACCAAATGTGCTTGTATCACAATAATTATACTAAATATGGTGAAATAAGGTAAAAATTTATCTTATATATGGTTAAATCTACAACTATAATTATATATGAAAACAAATAATATGTATTCCAGATATCAAAGTAATATCCGTATCCGTATCCATTTTAAAACGTATACGGATACGGATGTCAAAACAAGTATAAAACGGACACGACATCAGATCAGACATATATATATATATATACATATCTTTTTGCATCCCTAGTAGGCTCAATTGACATCATCCATAGCATCTCATTACGACCATAGATTAACATCTCATGTAATCATTTATAAGCAGATAATAGGTAGTATAAGAGGACAAAAGCATGATGCTTTTTATTGACATTGACTTCCACATTTATCAATTCCATACTAATAGATATAAATGTTTTGATATAAGCTGATGGTCGTAGCTTTGCCCATCCTTCTGGTGAATAACCATTTCTTGAAATGTAATTGATTTGCAAGGGTTTGCATCATGTAGAGTGACTCCAATTTTGTCGATAGAGTTGTCTTCTCCCACATGACTTCTCGAAGTACCTTATTTGACAAACACATACACATTGATGCCAATGCCTTTTCATCCGTCTCCATCTTTCAATCTTGCATTATGGTATAAGGAATTTTCACAACTCTGTGAAGGGTCTTCGATACTTCCTTGTTGGATAACGATCGAATGTATCCAGATTTGCCATACCAAATTTGACGTTCCAATTGAAATTCTCAATCTCAAACTTTGTCATCATCTTTGTTGTTCTGGTACTAAATTGTTGAGTATATGATCTACGTGAAGAACAAATTAAGAATGCAATCACTAATATCCATGGATTTTATATGAAGAACCCTTCCTATACATAATCAAGTTATAGTTCATGACACAATCAACAAGTTATCCCCTGCAAGTCCTGCAAGCCAATAAACATATGACAAGAGAATACTTAATCACTCCACAAACTTACCAAAGTGGTAGAAGTACACAGATCTTTCAATAATTGGAATATCTCCAAAGACAGACATGTTTTAATCAGCAATGCCATTGTAAAGAGGCCGTCTGGTGAAGTCATTATATTATCTTAAAACTTACCTGGTTTAATTTTTAGTTTGATGTAAACAAGAGCTATATCGGAAAGTGCATCAATTGTCTTCTACTTCAAAATATTTTTTTACAGGCAGACAGCATTTCTGGGTTTCATTCAAACACACATATTCCAATTGTTATCGGAGCACAAAAACGATATGAGGTTGAAGGTGATTCTCTTTACAAGGTAAAGATGTCACTACTGGGGCATTGAGCCACATGTTATGTGATTCCCAGTTAAGACCATCATTCAGTGTATCATAATATCTTGAATGCTTGTGACTTGTGATACATTTTTTTTCTTAAATTCGACAGGATATAGGGACATATTTTATGGACATTGTGAACTCATCTCATAGCTATGTGACTGGTGGTACCTCCGTCGATGAATTTTGGTAAGTAATGCGAATGGTCATGCTATGTTAAATTGTTTAAACCGGACATTCATTAAAGCTTCTGCTTATATAGGTCCGATCCGAAACGTTTAGCTGATACACTTAAGACAGAGAATGAAGAGTCATGCACCACATATAACATGCTCAAGGTATGTAATAATTTGAAGTGTTCACATGCATAATCAGCTGCTTATTACCTTAAACTATGGTATGTTGCAGTATGAATGCATTTCCTACATCTTAACCCAATGAGTTGGAGTTCAGATGAATCAAGAAATGTGTTTTTGTTGGTGGTGGCACTTTGGATGGTCTGGCTATAAACATATGACGAGTGGTGTAATTACTGCAAGCTGATGAAATCTCTTTACCAACAAAGAAAGATAATTAAATCAGAAATATAGACACTCATAGACACGAAACAATGATTTTATATGGCTTAGGTATAATGAGGTTTCCATATAATTCTGATGCTGAATCATATGAGGACATCAGCACTGATTCTTATATTACTTATATAGTATAAATTAGCCCATACCGGTTTATTTTACTCAACCCTTCACAGTCCATGTTTACATGCAAAAGTTAATGCTGAAAAGAAATGCATGCTTAAGAGGTCTAGCGGGAGGAGAATTCCGCATGGGAGGATTTCTCTGATGGATATGGATTTTTGGAGGAGCCTCGGAAGTCTCGTATAGATCTAGGAGGGAGACAACGATACTATTTGCTTTTTTTGTGAATGTTATGGCTAGCCAGGAATGCATATGATTTTTTCCTTATGAGCATTGCTACGTAGAGAACATTTTGGCTCATGCAAAAGTTCTTGGCTCTTATGCTGTGAACTTTCTGTGATTAACATATTCCACGAGCACATACAATGAGTTTTTGCCTTCTACTTTATAAAAAGTGCACTTGGATTGAAAGCTTTGTTTTCTTTCCATCACCGACCTCTTGTGATTTGGACTGATAAATATATGTGGCGTCCAAGAAACATATAGCGGTCCTTAAAGTGACTTATGAAACATACATCCTTCTAGAAAATTCACTTCAGCGGTCATTTTTCCCCTTCCAAAATCATAAAGCGGATGCCCAACAAAATAGAGGAACTACAGAAATTCATGAATAGAAAATTTAGGGGGGAGGGGTGGTGGGGGGACGTTTAGAAATATTTACAATATACATCCTGAAGAATATGTTGTCGTGTGCCAAAGGCAAGTATGGCATTTTAATGACAAGTGATCTTGTTTATATGATCCAGGTTTCTCGCAACTTGTTCAGATGGACGAAGAAGATGGCCTATGCAGATTACTATGAAAGAGCACTTACTAATGGCATTTTAAGTATTCAGAAAGAAAATGAGCCGGGAGTAATGATTTACATGCTCCCTCTTGGACATGGAGTGTCTAAAGCACGGAGTTATCATAAGTGGGGAACACCATTTGATGCCTTTTGGTGTTGCTATGGAACAGGTAGCCTTTGGACATCTAAATTTTCTTTGATACCTCTAATACGTCAAATAAGTTGGACATATTAGTAAAGAAGCATTTATTTTTTAAGGATTTTTACACCCATAACCTTGAGTAATTATGCAATTACAATCATAACCCTGCATAATCATGAATTACATCCAGAACTCTCAATAATCTAAACTCTTACACCCATAACCTCCGAGTTAACTTCTATCCAATATTCTGTTAAATATAACAGTATCCGTTAAATATTTTACATTTTCTACCTTTTAAGTTCTATTATTTACAAATGAGTACATCCTCCCCTTCTACCTCCTCCTCCCCCTCCTCCTCTTCGACAACCATCACCTCCTCCCCCTCCCTGTCGACCACCTCCTCATCCCCCCTCCTCCCTGCCTTCGCCGATCCCGGGCAGCCCAGGCAGAGATCCGAGCACCCCCGCCCAACCCTCCAGCCCAGGGCCTGAGCTTCCCCCCGCCCACCCTCCAGCCCAGCGGAATGAAGGCCCAACGACCCCAGGCCCTTCCTCCCCCGCCCACCCCTCCGACCCCCGGCCCCTCCCACCCTGCCCACCCCTCCTCCGATCCTTCCTCCCCCGCCCACCCTTGAACGAAGCCCCGACCTCCCCGTCACCCTTCGCCCCCGACGACACACCCTTCCCCCGCCCACCCTCCAGCCTAGGATGATCTCGAGCCCTCCCCACCACCCTTCCTCCCCGCCCACCCTTACCTCCTCCCCCCCCCCCCCCCCCCCCCCCCCCCGTGCGGATCGAAGCCCCGACCTCCCCCAGCCTCCCGCTTGGGAAGCCGCACCCCCTACCCCGCGCCTGCGAGCCCCGCCTCCCTGGAAGCACCCCTCCCTGCGGCCCCTGGCCGCCGCCTCCTGCCTTGACGGGTACCCCCCTTCGCCTGCAAACCCCTCCAGTCGTGCCCCTGCAAGCCTTTCCTGCCTGCGAACCCCGTCCCTCTCTAGAAGCGTCCCTCCGGTCCTGCGAGCCGCCCTCCCTGGAGATGCACTAGTTTTTTTTTATTTTTTTATTTTTTAAAAGCAGTTGATAGACCATGTGTTAAATTAACCCAATGGTATGGTTGGGCTAATAGAAAACTAACGGAAGGTTATGGGTGTGAGACGGAGTAATTATTTAGGGTTTATTGTGTAATTCACGATTATGCAAGGTTATGATTGTAATTGCAGAATTACTCAGGGTTATGGGTGTAAAAATCTCTATTTTTTATTGTGCCGAATTTCTATTTTCGTTGAAAGGCATAGCTAAGTAAGCTCAATATGGAAAATATAGTAGGAACAAAGTAGGCTGCCGTTAAGCTTAGAGAAAGAATAATAATTTGATCTTCTGGATATCTCTAACTCAGATTCTGAAAATGCATTCGTGCTTCCTCACCTCTAGAGCCATATGGTGCAGAAATCTTCGGAGAAAGCACATATTCATTTTACCTTCAAAAAACACGTATTCATTTAACTCGTTTTTCTCCATTGGTTCACAAAATGGTAAGGTTTGAAAGGTTTTGTCCCATTCTGATTGTAGAACATATTTATCATTGTATTTATAATTATAGTATACTAATATTTATTGCTGAGAGAAAATAACGACTTGCTTTCATTAGTCTCTGGGGTTCTCTTATATAGAAGAGAAATTCGTTGAGAAAATTACATAAGATGGACATAAAGAAAAGAAAATACAAGAAATCAATAAATGATAACTAATATCTCAACGCATCCCCTCAAGCTAGAACATGTATATCAATCATGCTTAGCTTGCGGTGACTGCCACCTCGGGAGCTCGCCCTTTTTTCCATAAAAAATCATGCTTAGCTTGGAACAACGTCTCTGGAATGACCCTTTATATAGGATCTTGGTGAACACATGTTGTCTGATCTATTGAGCTGACATGAGTAATGGAGATGAAACCGTCTAAATCATATCTCGAGTGTAGCGACAGTTACCTTGATATGTTTGGTCCTCTCATGGAACGTTGGATTGTTGGCGATGAAGAGAGCAACTTGGTTATCACATTGGAAGTGCATGGGAAGAGGCACCTCTACAATTAGGTCGGTAAGAACAGATCTGACCCACAACATCTCCGTACTCCCATGTGTTATGGCTCGATACTTTGACTCTGCACTAGATCTGACGATCACCGTCTACTTCTTGTTTTTCTATGACACCAGAGAGCTTCCTATGAACACTGCAAAGTCATATGTAGACTTCCTATCCTTGGAGCATCCCACATAATCTGCATCTGCATAAGCTATAATGGCAATGGATGTACCTTTGTTAAATTGAAGACCAATGCCAGGTGAGGTTTTCAGATACCTCAGAATTATATGTACTGCATTCATATGTGTCTCTCTAGGTTGTTCCATGAACCGACTCACTCTACTCATTGTAAAGGAAATATCTGGCTTGGCAATGGTCATGTATAGGAGCTTCCCAACTAGTTCCATGTACCTCTTCTTATCTACCTCCCCAGTGTCATCATCATTAAGCTTCATGCTTGGGTCCATGAGAGCAGAGGCATGCATGCAATCTGTCATGCCCGTCTTAGAGAGAAGATCTATAATATACTTCCTCTGGGTCATCACAAGACCTCGCTGATTCCTAGCGAATTATAGACCAACGAAGTAACATAGACTGCTAAGGTCCTTGGTCACAAACTGCTGACCTAGAATATCCTTAGCTGCTTGGATGCCATGCACATCATCCCTTGTGATAATACTATCATCAACATAAGCAAGTATGGTAATTGCACCTCTTTGAGATCTTTGAACAAACATTGAGTAATCTGCATTCAATCTCACGAACTCTTGCTGCTCTATCAAATCCGAGAGATTTTGAAACCATGCTCTTGGACTCTGCTTAAGGCCATAAATAGCCTTATGAAGTCTGTAAACCTTCTGACACTCTCCCTCAACAGCTAAACCAGATGGTTGTTGCATGTAGATTTCCACGTGTAAGTTGCCATAGAGAAAGGCATTCTTCACATCAAATTGATATAAGGGTCAATCTTGTGTCACAATATAGAAAAGTATCCGAAGTATAGAATATTGAGCCAATGGAGTGAAAATATCCTGATAATCCACCCCATATGTCTGGGTGAACCTACGAGCCACAAGTATTGCCTTGTAGCGATCCATGTTGCCATCTATACATTGCTTCACAATGAACACCACTTGCATCCAATAACAGATGCTCTTTTATGAGTTGCAATAATGCTCCATGTACCACGCGGCTATAACACGGTCATCTCGTCCTCCATAGCAAGACACCATTGATTGTCTTGTATCGCCTCTTGATATGTCCGTGGTATCTCCATAGCTAATAGTCCCTCAACAAACCTCCGGAAATCCCTTGGGAGTCGACTCTAGGAAACATGGACTGCAAGAGGATATATCACATGCTTCCTCCTCAGCCTATAAATCACCATCCTGAGATGGCACATGATCATCCTGTAAAGAATACTGTTGTATGGATAAATCACTGGTGCCATCAATATAAACAATGTGCTCATAATTACATACATGCCATATGATGGGGAAGGACCATGAGTAGGGGGATTGTCGAGGCATCGAACATAGAAATGTGGTAATAGTCTAGATGAGCAAACATACTGGGTAGCGGTGCGGGGGTAGACACAAGAGCAGGTGTAGGTATTGGAGGAGGTGGTCAAGGTGATGAAGGTGGTGCATCCGTAGGAGGAGGCATATATACTTTCTCCAAAGTCAGACAGAGTCAACCTGTTATCTGTAGGAGAGAAATACGTAATAGACTCAAAGAAGGTAACATCAACACTAACATAGTACATTCCTTGAATTGGATCAAATCATGGATACCCCTTCTGGGTACGAGAGTAGCCCACAAAGACATAATTGATAGCTCTAGGAGAGAGCTTGTCACGACTAGGCATCAAATGATGAACAAAGGCAACAAATACAACACACGTCGTATAAGGGAGAACATATCCTTCTCAGAAAACGCAATCGAGAAAGGAACATTCTCTCCTATGGCAGAAGATGACATGAGTTCACCGAGTAACAAGCAATGAGGACTGCATCACTCCAGATAGAGTAAGGAGCATAACTCTGGATCAAAAGTGTCATGGTCACATCAAGTAAATGATGGTGATTGCGTTCGGCAATACCGTTCTGCTAAGAAATGTAAGCACACGAGGTCAAGCGTATGGTGCCAAGAGACCTGAAGAACTCATATAGCTGTAACATGCCAGAGTGAATAAACTTAAGAGTAGAAGAGAAAATGTTCTTCATTTCATTAATAAAAGATTTAATGATAGACCCAACTTCAGACTTGTTTTTCAACAGAAAAATCTAAGAAAGTCTAGAATAATCATCAACAACAATGAGATAAAAATAATACCCCTAGAGTTCAGCAGCATGACTGAGTAAGCTCAAACGAATGACTATTGCTATGACCCTGATGACTAAGGAATAAAGAGCGGTCAAGCTTCTCGAGCTAGTTAGCCTCGTACTGGAAGGAAGAATGTGTGGAAATCTGTGGGAGGACATGACACAACTTCTGCAGAAGAAGGTGGCCAAAAAGAAGAAGCCACAAGTAAGGTGAGACCGATACAGTGGGAACTGTAGAGGTACCGACACTAGGAGACTTGACTAGTCTGTAGAGCCCTCGCTTCTCACATCCACATCCAATCTATCACGACCCCAATTCCTCGTCGGATCCTCTACATATCCGGATCTGGTTACTCAACAATAATTCATTCAGCAATCACAACTAACATTCAGAAACAAACATCAATTAAAAATGCTCAAAAAGAAGTATTTAATACTTTTTCATTCACGAAATAAAGTGTACATGATACATTTTCCCACTACAACTATTTACGTGACATCAACTGGAAGGAAATACACAAAAAAGTTTACCAACTACCTTATAGAGTAAAGCTATTGTGGCTGGTTGGATGACTATTATATTAGCTGGCTAGATTACTAAAGTTCTTATGATGGCTCACCGACACCTGTTGGGAAATCCGTAAATCGTAGGATAACAATTAGCGAATGCTAAGTAACGAAGAAGAGAAAATCTAACAAATGATGTAATTTTTCAAAACTTGTTATCATAAAATGTTTCACTCATACTCATTAGTTTAAGTCATATTCCTTCTATTCCACATCAGGAATTAGTCTAGGGAATTATCTCACCACTATATGGACTCTGAAGTTGTGGACACTTCAGGATTGGAGACTGTGTTGATATGGTAAGATTATGTTGTTGCACGTCGCCTCAACTAATCCTCCAATAGTACCATAACAATTTTCTTTTCTTTTATTATTCAGGGTCTCAAACCATCAGTTTGGCAAACAAAGGAGCACACCGTCCTCGAGGACTCAGTTGCTTAAAACCTCATGGTAACCTTTTATCATGTTTACTAGCGGTTTTAAATACATCTTATTGTAATCCAGTCGCTATTGAACCACCCGTGTCTCCACATAACACGACCACATCTTCCGTCGTTCAACTCGAATATATTGGTACCCAGCACCACATGTTGCAAATCATTCATTTCATGCACACTTATCATAACAGGGCAACCGTGTACCACCTAGGTAGTGCAACACCAATATGGGTTCCTTCCGACAAACCTATAGGTTGCTTGCCCGACCTGTAATTCTACTCCCAATCATTTTTTATGTAAGACACGATCCTTTTCATGATCTAGCTCAATACATATCAATTCCCATGATGTAATTCTTTCGTTAAGTCTTCGATTTGCACAACCATCAACCCTGAGTATAGACTTATATATTAATTCATACGTATATATACTCATATTTATGTATATTTTAATTCCCAAAGCATAACTTTCCAAGCCACTGTATCTATTCGAAGTTAGACATTATTTTAGTAGGAATTACAAAGCAACTTTCTATATTTTCTCAAAAATAGCCAAATCAGGGTTCTTCGTAACGAAGAATATAAAATCAAAAATTTCAAAGATCTCATGAAAACCCAACAACAAAAAGAAGGATTTTGTTATCTAATCGAGCTTTCTCTTGCGTATGTAGTGCTTTATCATGATTCTTTTTCAGAAAGGATGATTTATGGCTCCTGAAATGATCGAATTTCATTTTCGTACAAAAATGCTAAAACATACCAAAAATGCGAAGAACGTACGAAGAGCACGAATAACGCAAATAACATATTTTCTCTTAAAATTTCAGCAGAGCTTTCCCTTATACGGGATGATATTTCTAGGAAATTTTCGACAGAGTTTCCCCTTATATTGGGATATATTTGTAGGAAAATTTCGGCAGAGTTTCCCCTTATATCGAGACATATTTCTATGAAATTTTTGGCAGAATTTCCCTTATATCGGGACATATTTTAAAAGAAAATGGAAAAAGTTTTCTCTATAAAATCACCGAGAGGGAAACAACAACGAACCTAAAAGAATATAATCAAACTGCAAGAGATGAAGAATAGGTAGACACCACGTCTTAGGAGAGTGAAGGTGCGACGAATTACATGGTTCACTGATGTGCATAGCCGTCCGCATCTAAGTAGGGTATTCCACATATTTCTCCATCAAAACAATTATAAAAGAGAAATCGAAAGAATAGTTTCATAAACGATGGAGAATCGATGGACATTGTGCATCTTAGGTGAGTAAAAGTGTGACGAATCACAGAGTTCACTGATGTGCATAGCCATCCACACCTACGTAGAGTGTTACATATATTTATCCTTGAAGCATGACAGAAAATGAATCGGAAAGGAAGATGAATCGAAAACTAAGATGGAAAAAGATTGAACTGAAAACCTAGATGGAAAAAGAATGAATTGAAAACCTAGCTCAAGTTAGAGCTTACTTACGAAGCCAACTAGGAGAGGATCGTAGCTTCCTCCTCCTCGTCCTCCCGGCAGCGCTTCGCTAGCGCTCCATCCCCCGCCTCCCTCTCCTCCTCCCAACCTCTCAACTTTAGGCCTTGGATAGTGGTGGCAGTGGAAATTATAGAGAATGAATGGGTAGTGGGTATTTATAGGCTCTAGAAAACCACTAAACATGGTTAGTAAATCATGGTTTAGATCTTAACCGCGGTTAGCGGCCCATGGTTTTGGCTAAGTGTTATCCAAAACTTGGCTTAAGTTCGAACTTTTCAGAAGATTCTAGATTCATTAATGATGCTCAATTAATGCTAATCATGATTAACTTTCACTAATCATGATTTATCTTTTGCAGTGTATGCTTAGCTTTTACTAACCATTGACTATTGTTCGCTAATTGTCATTGGCGGTACTCAATCTATCATTAGTTTCTTTAATCATGTTTAATTAGTCTTAATGACAGGTTAATGGCATCTTAAGCCTCCTAACTTCTCTTTCTTCCAAAAATTATAATAATTCGAAACGAAGTCTAATTCACAAGAAACAAATTATGTTGGTTTCCTCTTGATGAGACGGATCTTATGATTTAGGATCTGATAGATGTCCAGTTCAAGGCTTTACAACGTTAAAGGAAGTCTTGTCCTCGAGACTAAAAAAACAGGCATAACAACCTTAGTGAGCATTGAAACATAACAACTTTAAAGAGAATGAACGTCATTTCATTTATAATGATGATATATATAATACATAATGTTATTAGTCAAACAAGTAGGGGTATTTTTCTCTCATAATTACCTTAGGTTCACATATGGCTTCTTCAAACTCTTGATTCCACCACAATACTTTAACTAGAGGTATCTCTTTATTTCTCAACTTTTTGATATCCTTGTCTAGTATTTGTACAGGTATTTCAAGGCATGACAAGTCTGGCTCAACATGCAGATCATTATAGCTTATCTTATGCTCATGATCCTTAATATGCTTTCTTAGATTTGATACATGAAAAACATCATGTATTGCCGAAAGATGCGGAGGAAGTATAACTCTATATGCAACTTTTCCAATCCGCTGAATAATTTCAAAGGGACCCATGAACCTGGGTGCTAACTTCCCACGTAAGCCAAACCTCTGATCTCCCTTCATAGGCGATACTTTGAGGATTACAAAGTCACCTATCTCAAACTGAAGGTCTCTTCGTTCGGTATCACTATAGCTTTTCTGACGACTCTGAGCAGTTATTAGTCTTTTTCGAGCAAGCTCTACAGCTTCCCTTGTCTTCTGAAGTCTATCTGAATCATAAAAGTTCTTTATTCCACCCTCTTGCCAATACAGAGTAGTACACCTACATCTGTATAGTTCTTCAAACGGTGCCATGCCAATACTTGCATGGTCACTATTGTTGTACGTGAATTCTGCAAGAGACAAATGTTTAATACATGATCCTTTCCATTCTAAGGCACATGCTCGTAGCATATCCTCTAAAGTCAGAATCATACGTTCTGATTGAACATCTGTTTGTGGTTTATATGTTGTGCTTAAGCATAGATGTGTGCCTAAGGCTTTCATGAAGTTCTCCCAATAGTGTGAGGTGAATCGTGAATCTCGATCGGAAACTACCTCTTTTGAGATACCATGGAGACGGATCACATGTATAATATATAACTCAACAAGCTGGTCTAGATTGGATGATAAACTTATTGGAATAAAGTGTGCTATCTTGGTCAGCCGATCTATTATAATAACTGATATACTATCTTTACCACCAGTCGTCTGAGATAAGCTAGTAACGAAGTCTATGGAAATTGTTAAGATAATTATATCTCCAGATATATTTTTCTCATTTATATTTCTTTCATGTATTTCTCTGTAATTAACCTAGGGCTTTTCTCCTATATAAGATAGCCCTAGGGTCTCCTCTATGAATATGAAATAAAGTTTTCACCCAACATGGTATCGGAGCAACGGTCCTAGACCGGGGTTCCCATATCCCACCCCAAAACCCTAACCCTACCATCCCTATCGCCACCACAAACGAGCCCCAAGCGCCTCCTATGCCGCCGCCCAGAGTCTCCTAAGCCCCCTGCGCCTCCTGCGCCCTTTGCTAGGGGGTCTCGTGTCTCCCTTGCACGCCGCCAGGGGGTCCCATGCGCTCCTGCGCCTGCTGCCTGGGGCTCCTGGTCCTCCTATCCCGCCATTAGGGCCTCCCAGGCCCCTCTAGGGGTCTTCTCATGCCGTCGCGCATCGCAGGGATGCGATTTGCATGACCAATGGCCATGGTTGCGCTGACTGTCTGACCACCTAGGGCCCCGGCGTCGCGCGTAGCCCCACGACCGGCCAACATTACGCAGGGGACATCAGCCTTCCCCCTGCGTGCCATAGCCGTCCTCTGGTGATCTAGGTACATCTATTCAGAGCCCTGCAGGTCTGATTTTGGATTGGACAAAGTGATTTCGCTCATATAAATTTATTTTATTAAGGAACTAGCCCTTAAACAAATCAATAAGGATGGTTATATGAGTCTACATATATAACCACTCCTCTTTTTGATTGTGTAGGCACTCTTGAGTCGATTTAATCCTTGTCTGTGGTTCTCCTTATTAGTGTGATGTCAGATAGAGTGATGTCTTTTCTTCTTCTGGTGCCTTCAAGGGTCTGGCTCCCATCGTTAAGATGGATGGGACCAACTATGAATCATGGTCCATGCAGGTGATAAATCTACGTTTTATCGTCTTTATTCTATCATTTTGGCCTTAAAAACCCTAGTAAATGCATGTAAATAGCATTAATTTAGGCATTTTATCATTCATGCATTATTGTACAAATTGTGTATAAAATACGGTTTTTAAAGCCAAAATTATAGAATAAAGAAAAGAAAAGAAAAAGAATCAAATATTGTAAATATTTTATTACCCGAAACCCCGAGGTCGACAAGGAATAAAGTAGGGGGAGATAAGGACCAAAATACCCTTTTATTTAATTGATTCTTTATTCATTTTGGGACCTATTTTTGGTTCCACTTTTTACACCTCAAATAAAGAAACTTTGTACATGAAAGTTGTAGATAATTAAATAAAGAAAAATACAAAATTGATTTCATAAAAAATAATGTACAGATAAGAAGTTATGGTTTGAATAAAATTCCAGAATCCCAACTTCCCAGACCTGTATCTCTCAAATAAAAACTCCAAATGTATCAAACTCATCTTTAATTATATATAACTTTTAATAAGCTATTTAATGAAGGTGGTTTCATATTTTGCGGAGCTACGGTTTGAAAGTTGAGTTTTGGATCCTTCTTGTATCATTATACCGATTAAAATATTCATTTTATTTATTATTCATTATTTTTATAATTTTATATTTTTTTTTATAATTTTGTAAATATTATTTATAATAAATGTGCATTTTAAAACATGAATAAAAACATAAAGAGAACACAAAAATTAAATACCTGTATACAATACATAGGTATAATTCCTATAAGCATACCTATATAATTAATACTTCTATTTTGTTAAGTATATAAAATACATCATAAAAATAAAATAAAAATATATTTAAGTTTATAAAAATAAGTTATAAATATATAAAATATAAATCAAAATAAATTAATTAAATATACAAAATAAAAATAAAATATTAAAACATATAGATGAATGTACCTGTATATAACCTATATAAGATAAGGTAACTTGCAATTTTATACCTCAAAAAAATAAATAAAAATTGTAATAAAATAATTTATAAAATAATAAACATTTTTTATTTAATAATCTAAAATTAATTAAATCATTTACTATTTTTAAAATAATTTACAAATATTTTTCCAGAGGTTTTTCCTGGTTGGTCCACGTGGACCAACCAGGAGGCTTAGACAGTTGACCTCCGATCAACTGTCTGACCCTCTCCTCTGCTGCGTGTCAGAACATGTTTCACCTCGATTTCGCCGAATTTCGGAGGGTGCACCTTGCATCCTTTCGTGATGCGTCCTGAACAACTTTTTCTCCTCGAGTATCCCTCTTACACGCCTAGCCTTCATCTCGAGGATTGGACTCGCAATTCGTAACATCTGTGTCGATCTTGGAGCCCTGTTCGTCAACCCTTCAAAAACCTCCACCGATCGTCCTTGTGGGTTTGATCACTCTTCCGCCATTCATTCTTTGACCTAGTGTTTTGGATACCTCCTTGGTGACAGTAGGAGCGGTTTGCACCCGTTGGTAGGAGTCGAAGGCGTTGAATCGAGGCTGATCTACCTCGCCGGAGATACGCCGCCACGCTAACCGTTGGCGCATCTTGGGTGACCATTTTTTCCATTCTATTTCGTTTTCTTTGTGCTCTTTAGGATCTTAGTAGTTAGGTTTAGCTAAAGAAGTCATCGATCTGATCTGAATCATCATAAAATCACCTTAATCACGTGCGGCCGGAGCTCGAGTTCTTTCCGGCCACGCTGCTCGTCCCAAGCTCTTCTACCGCCATTCCACCCCCCGACAGAGCCGAGGTACTTTGCCCCTAGCTCCTTTGCTTTTCCTTGAAGGTACCGGGAGAGATAAACACGCCTGGATGCGATTTTTCCTGTCGCAGGAGCTACCTGGAACCCCCCTCTTATCCAACGTCGTGGGGGAGCTCCAGTGGTCGCCGTCGCCTTTTGACGCCTTCAACATCGAGAGAAGCTCCCCAGGAGCGTCTTCGGCCATTTTGGAGCCTCGACGAAGGTCGGAGTTGGAAGATTTGGACTGGGAAGACTCGCCTCACCACGAGTTCTTCCTTGTTCTTCGTCTTCGACTCTCGGTCGTCTGATCAAGGGCCGCCGCCCAGGAGTCCAGCTGCCGTCCGATTGAGTAGACCTCAGCCGTTGATCGCGGCGTGGATCATCTAATCGCAGCCGTCCGTATGAAGGGGTATCGCGAGACATCGTGCAGACACATGGCATTAGTGAGACAATCAGAGCCGTCCGATTAGCCCCGCTTTGGGTATTTTGCATTAATCACCCAAGGCATTTTTGTATTTAGTATTTAATGTTAAATCTTTTATCGGTAGTTTAAAAACTTTCGTAATATTTGCATATCACCCCTCAGCTTTTTATAATATTACATTTTTGTTCCTGCCCGGCGCGTGTGCTTTCGCACGTGAACTCTGGGATTTTTGCAGGAAAGCCCTTGCGGCTTTGGGTATTTATAATTAGTCCAGAAAGTCTTTATTGCATTGTATATTTTGTGGGAAAATTTCACTTTGGTTCCTGGACTTTGATGTATTTGCAAATATGCCCTTGCCAGTAGTGTAGTTTCTCTTTGTTGTCTATATTTATTTCATGCATCTAGAAAATTCAAAAAGTTATCAAAAATTTGCATAAGCTCATGTTGCACAGTGCTTCCACGCTATACTTTTATTTTGCGTTTTCATATTTATAAAAATTCAGAAACACACATTTTCTCTACTGTCTGGATTAGAAAATACATAAAAATTAGAAAACGTTTTTGAAAAATTCCAAAAAAATTATGTTTTGTTTGTTTTCATGTGTTTTAACTTCAGTCCAAAAAATCACTAAAAATTTCAAAAGAAAACTCCTAAAAATTAGAAAACCCCAAAAATCTTAAAAATTCCACAACCTAAAAATATAATTTTGGTCTTTGAATTTTCTCTGTTCTATTATCTTTACTTTAAATTAATTTGAGGAATTTTGGACTCTGTTTGACATTTTTCATCCTCATTTTAATTCGACCAGCAACTTTGTTCACTGTTTTTATTATTTTTTACTTTAAAAATACCAAAAAAAAATTAGGAAAAATTTAGAAAAATCACAAAAACAGTAGAAAAATATAAAAAGCTCAAAAATATTTCATTTCCTGTATTTTGAGTATTTTTGCCTATTTTCATCTCTCTCTTATATCTCTTGTGCATACATATCCTATAGTCTTATCTTCTTATTAAATGAAAAAGAAAAGATAAAAAATATAAAAAGAAAATACAAAATCAGTATATTAAAAATCAAAATATAAAATTATAAAATCAAAAAATTAAAAAAAAATATAAAAATTAAAAACCCACAAAAAGTTCAACTTGGCTAAGTGATTCACAACACATAGAGTGCTTGACTTTTGTCTAGCCTACTTTACGCCTTTGCTTCCTGTGTTCGACCCCTACTTGCTTGTCATTATACATTCTTAGTTGGGTATTATAAATCTTAAACTCCTGCTCGTAATTGTTTGATTATTTGTGTGGGTTATTTGTTGATAAACGAGAAGGCTTGAGTAGTCGCCTCAGTGACAGTGAGCCTGATTTGTCTGGCCATTACTTAGCGGCTCTCGTCTTTTCGTTTTTCAGCAGGTTCACACTCTTGTGTAGTGCCACAACAAGGAGCACATTTTGATGGAAACAAAACCATCGGACAAAATGGGGGCTAATGCTTCGTAGAAGCAAGATGATGCATATGCTCACATTTGGTCATTCGGGACGCTCACTACGGAGATTGCCAACTATATCGTCAACTAGCCCACCGCAAAAGCCATGTGGGACATCTTAGCCATCATATATGGGCAGACAAAGAATGAGAGCAAGATTCTTCAGTTGCAGTTTGACATTTTCTCGACCAAATAAAATGGTCGACCACTTCATCGGCACTTCTCTCATCTTCGAGGCATGTTTGAGCAATTGCACACTATTACTACCAGTACTGAACAAAAACAACAATATCAGAATGTCACCATGACATGAGTTTTCCTTTCATCTCTTGATTCAGAGTATGATGTAGTACGTACTCAACTTCTAACTGATGAGACGATACCTCCAATAGAGGAGGTATACAAGCGACTGAGCAGGATTAGTACTACCATCTACTACTGTGACCCTGCCCCCTACTGCTATGGCAGTATCTAGGGGTAGGGGGGACTTCCAAGTTTTGAGGGTGTGGACCCCGGGGTCGAGGAGGAGGACGTCACCGTGGCCCCTATGCTCATTGTCATCATCCTGGACATCCAGAGGAGACATGTTTTCAAAAGCATGGCTATTTTGTGTCTGCTAGGGTTACTGAGCAAAGTGAGCCTACTTCTGCACATATACAGATGCATGCTTGGATGATATTATTTCCAGGACTTCGCGAGATGATGTCCACTCCCACTATTCCTGCTGCAAAGTTCGTCTGATGCGGCAGCTACTGCCAGAGCCACATCTAGTTCCTCAAGTATTACTTATGCCCTAACTAGCTATAGCAGTACCGATTTAACTGACTGGATTATGGATTCGGGCGCATCACACCATATTTGTGGAGATCGAACACAGTTCAGTACAAGTCTATCCTGTCTGGTATATCCGTGGTGTTTGCTAATGGTATTCGTCTTCCTATTATTGGTCAATGGGAGATTGTTCTGACTCCATCTATGCATATGCAGAACGTTTTACATGCTCCTGACTTTCAGATGATTCTTTTGTTAATTAGTCAAATTACAAAGGATTTATACTGCCATGCTATATTTGATCCCTCCTCTCTTGTGTTTCAGGACATACTAACGGGCAGGGTGATTGGATGTGGCCGTGAGCAGCGGGGATCGTATAAGCTTGCCATCCCACTAATTGATGGGGTCGCTACTTCTTCTTCAGGCTCTATTTCCCCTTTCATGTGGCACCTTCGTTTTGGACATCTCTCTATTCAGAAGATGTGACATTCTACCACAGATATCCACTCGCACCAACTTGGACTGTGATGCCTGCCAACTTGGAAAACATCATCGGTCTTCCTTTCCGAGTCATCAAGGTCGTTGTGGTAGTCAGTCTTTTGAGTTGTTTTCATTTTGACATTTGGGGTCCTATTCGTGTTCCTGATCATCAGGGACATCACTTTTATATGGTTGTTATGGATGATTATTCTAGACTTTCTTAGGTTTTCTTGCTAAAACAAAAGTCAGAAGTTGTCCTTATCATTAAAAATTTTCTTCTTGAGGTCAAAAATATCTTCTCTGCTAATGTGAAATTTATTCGTACGGATAATTGCATGGAGTTTTCCACATTACAATTATCAGAATTTCTCAAATCTCTAGGCATTGTTCATCATACCTCGTGTGCCAACACTTCTCAGCAAAATGGTGTTGCTGAATGCAAACACCGTCACCTTCTTGATATCACTAGGATCCTTCTGATTCAAAGTTGCGCTCATCACTCGTTCTAAGGAGATGTGGTTCTCACTGCATGCTATTTGATGAACCGCACGCCATCCACTATGCTTGGAGAAGGTTCCTTTCTCGATTGTGTTTCCTGAGAAGTACATGTTCTCTTTGACTCCCAGGGTTTTTGGATCTGTGGCTTTTGTACACTATTTCACCCTTGGTCGTGGACAAGCTCTTACCTAGAGCTGTCAAATGTGTTTTTGTTGGTTATTCTCGTACTGAAAATGGCTATCGTAGTTTTGATCTTGTAGGACGAAAATAATATGTGAGTGTTAAAGTCCGTTTTTTGAGTCGATTATGTAATTTTTCTCATACATGTGACAGGTTATCTCATGACTCTTCTAGTGAGGATGTGGTTGTCCTCCACCTTCATCTTGTACACCTTTTTCACCCAATGATGAATCTCCTTCATCACCACCTCAGCCACCACAACCATCTCCACCACCTCCGCCTCCCTTACTTACGACTCAGTTCCTTCCACAGGTTTACATGCATAAACCTTCTACTCGCCCCTCTGCTCATGTGTCTTCCACATCATCCACACACCTCAGGTATGTAATGAGCACATAAGTTCATCTAATAACACTGGTATCTTGATTGGCACACAAGAGAAATAGAGATGATACTGATCTAACGTTCCTATTGCCCTGCAGAAGCCTTGCCGTAAATGCACAAACTTATCCTCTTGCTGCGCATGTTTCACTGGACCGTCTTTCAGATGAATACAAGAAGTTTGTTGTGGGACTTTCTGTTGTTTCTATCCCACGCACATATCATGAGGCTATACATGACATTAGATGGCGTATTGCAATGGAAGAAGACGACGTTGCAATTACGTGGCACATGGAGCATTGTGTCTACTCCTCCAAGAGCATCTGTTATAGGTTGCAAGTGGATATTCACCGTAAGACAACGAGCATATGGAAGTGTGGATTGCTACAAAGCCAGGCTTGTGGCACGGGGGTTCACCCAAACCTATGGGTGGACTATCAGGATACATTCTCCCCAGTGGCCAGACACTTGACACTTCGCATCCTTTTATTAGTTGCGGTTTCACGAGACTGGCCTCTTTACCAGCTTGATGTCAAGAACAGATTTTTATAAGGTGATCTACAGGAGGAGGTTTATATGCAACAACCACCAGGGTTTGCTGCTGAGGGGGAGTCTCAAAAGGTGTGCAGGATTCATAAGGCAATTTATGGCTTGAAGCAGAGCCCGAGAGCTTGGTACCAGAAGCTATCGGAATTGATATAGTAACAGGGTTTCGTGAGGTCTACAGTGGATCACTCATTGTTTGTTCGGAGAACATAAAGAGGTATTGTTGTTATTCTCGTCTATGTTGATGATATCATTGTCATAGGGGATGATGAGCAGGGCATTCTGGCTGCCAAGGACTTCCTAAGTCTGCAGTTTGTAACTAATAACCTTGGCACACTTCGATATTTCCTTGGGATAGAGTTCGCTAGAAACCAACATGGACTTGTGATGACAAAGAGGAAATTTGTGATGGATCTTCTTTCTGAGATAGGAATGACAGGGTGCAAGCATGCTACTACTCTTATAGATCCGAGTACGAGGTTATATGATGACGGTACTGAGGAGGTAGACAGGAGGAGATATAGAGAGCTGGATGGGAACTCCTATACGTCACTATTACCAGACCTGATATAACCTTTGCAGTGAGCAAAGTTAGCCAGTTCATGGAGTAGCCTAGGAGAGGTGCATATGGATGCACTGAACATGCTCTTGAGATATTTGAGGATTTCACCAGGCTTTGGTCTCATATTTAACAGGGGTACATCCTTGAGGCGACAACTTGTGCATATGCAGACTATGCAGGGTGCCCCAGAGACAGGAAGTCTACGTCTGGCTTTGCAGTTTTTGTAGGTGGCTCTCTTGTTTCATGGAGAAGCAAGAAACAGAAGTGGTGGCAAGATCTAGTGCAGAGTCAGAGTACGCAGCCATGGCACAAGGAAGTGCAGAGATGATGTGGGTAAGATCTGTGTTATCTGATCTTACTGTTGAGGTCTCTCTTCCCATGCGATTGTTGTGTGATAATCAAGCTGCTCTATTCATTGCCAACAATCCTGCGTTTCATGAACGAACCAAATACATTGAGGTAGATTGTCATTACACTAGAGATATGATTCAGAAAGGTCTCATATCTACATCACGTCTACTGAAGATCATACTGCAGGCGTCTTCACCAAGGCACTCACTAGAGGTCCATTTCAGAGATGTTGTACCAAGCTGAGAATGATTGTATGCTCCAGCTTGAGGGGGAGTGTTGAGATAATTATATCTCCATATATGTTTTTCTCATTTATATTTCTTTCATGTACTTCTCTTTACTTAAACCAGGGCTTTTCTCCTATATAAGAGAGCCCTAGGGTCTCCTCTATGAATATGAAGTAAAGTTTTCTCCCAACAGAAATGCTTTCTCATTTCCATTCAGGTACGGGGAGAGATTGCAACAATCCTAGCGGCTTTTGGTGTGAAGCCTTTACTTGTTGGCAAGTGAAACATAAATTCACAAACTCAGCAACATCCTTCTTCATTCCTGGTCATCAAAAGTTTGAACGAAGATCCTTATACATCTTCATAATTCCTGTATGAATGGATAATCTAGAACAATGTGCCTCACGTAAGATTTCCTTACTCAATTCGGTGTGTTTGGTACACAATTTCTGTGATGGCTATACAATAACCCAACTTGTATATGGAATCCGTTCTATCTCATTCTTCTTAAGTTGTTGTCTCAAGTCCTTAAGGATTGGATCATGCTCCTGTTTTTTCTTTATTCTATCCCAGATCTCTGATTTGTATTAGTGAGGAATAGTTATATCATTAGCACTACTATCAAATGGTTTCCGTTCACTCAATATTGATAGTAGACCCCAGAAGTGGATAGCACTCACCAACCCAGGTAGATAAGTTCTTCTGCTAAGGACAACTGATACGACGTTCCCCTTACTAGGGTGGTAGGAGATGGTGCAATCATAGTCCTTATTCAAGTTTTTATGATCGGTGAAGATTTCAAAAGTAATACCATGGAGGTATTATAACCATATCTTTAAAGCGAAGATTGCGGCAGCTCATTCAAGGTCGTGTATCGGGTAACTCCTCTCATGTGTCTTGAGTTGTCGCGATGCATAAGCAACTACCTTACTATGTTGCATAAGAACTAGCCCAAGTCCTTTAGATGCATCAGTGTAAACTATAAACCCTTCAATCCTAGAGTGTAGAGTAAGGATAGGTGCATATGTTAGGCATTCTTTCAGTGTTTGAAAACTAGCTTCACATACGTCAAACCATATGAATGGGACTTCCTTCCGAGTCATCCTAGTCATTGGTAATGTTAAGATCATATTTTTATGACAGTTTTCGGGCGTTCCTAACTTATCACCGCACTAACCTTTATAGGATCAACTGATATACCTTCTCTAGAAATAATATGGCCTAAGAAGGATAGTTCAGACAATCAGAAGTCACATTTGCTATATTTAGCATACGATTTGTTCTTCCTTAGTGTTTCAAGTGCCTGCCGGAGACGATGTTCATGATGGTACTTATCCTTGGAGTAAATAAGCATGTCATCAATAAAAACTACTACAAAGTGATCTAAGAACTCCATGAATACTCTATTGATAAGATCCATGAAAGCTGATGGGGCATTTGTCGGTCCAAAGGGCATAACTAATAATTCATGTCCATATCTAGTTCGAAAAGTTGTCTTGAGGATATCCATATCTTTAATCTTTAACTGATGATATCCATATCTTAAGTCAATCTTGGAATATATAGTTGAAGCCTGCAACTGGTCAAAGAGATCATTTATTCTTGGCAGAGGATATTTGTTCTTTACTGTCTTCTTGTTTTGTTGTCTATAGTCAATACACAACCTCATTGACCCATCCTTTTTCTCTCAAACAAGACTGGTGCATCCCATGCTGAAGTACCAGGACGAATGAATCCTTTATCTAATAGTTCTTGTAATTGTACCTTAACTCTCGTAACTTAGCTGGTGCCATCCTACATGGAGGGATAGAGATAGGATGAGTATCTGGTGTGAGAGATATTTCAAATTTAATCTCTCGCTCAGGTGGTAATCCAGGTAGTTCATCTGGAAATACATCAAGAAAGTCGCACACTATAGACACATCTTCTATCATTCTCTCTAACCCTGAAATAGCGGATACATAAAAATAAGCTTGGCACCTTGCTCTAACAACTGTTGTGCCTTCAGAGTAGAGATGTATTTGGCATCGTCATTGAACGTTTTTCAATAAACTGGAACTCTATCGAGTTAGGAATGTGAAAAGTTATTATCTTCTGAAAACAGTCAAGGCATGCATGATGCCTTTCTAGCCAGTCCATCCCCAAGATGAGATCATTCATTTCGATAAGTAGCAGATAAGCAGGTGACTGGGATGCAATTTGTCCCACACAGTCGTCTAAAATCTTCTTGAATTAGAATTAACCTCCTGGTTCCTTACTCAGATAATGGTTTTGTGCTTTTATCAGAATCTTATCCTTATAATAGGAATCAAATATTCTTTTTTTTGTACCTATGAAGCTCCTCCTCTATTGCTCCACCAAATGGAGTTGGGCCAAACAAATTCTATGGATTGATGGTATCTAAACTCTTTCCTATGAGGGTGAATAGAACCCTCAACTCTAGCATCCATGGGTTTGGTTGACTTTGATCTCTCATTGTGGCATTGAGTCTTCGTTTTAATACCTATTGTTGAGAAGAGGAACTAATGAGATGTTTATTCCATAAAGCTAGGGTCTCTTATATAGAGAGAAAACCCTAGAGAGTACAATGGTTGGGAACCCAAAGGGTCACGAGGGATTACGGAACTCGAAGGGTGACAGAGGGTTACGGAACCCAAAGGGTCACAGGGGGTTACGGAACTCGAAGTGTTACGAATATAAATGTAAATATAATAACTCTAACACTCCCCCTCAAGCTGGAGGTAAGAAAGCTGCAACTTATAACAAAAAAAATATACACTACATCTTCATACGATGCATCATAAGAACATAGTCTGCTGCTGGTAGAAGACCTCGCTCGAGGACGGGTCTGCGGCTTTCAGGTCACCAGAATGTATCTCTGCCATGCTTGTAGAATTGTTACGATATCAGGTCATCAGAACGTATCTCTGTCGTGCCCGCAGGTCACCAGAACATATCTCTGTCGTTCCTGGAGAAGAATCGCTGTAAAAGAAGTCCAACGTGGAGTAGAAGTCGGGTCGTAAAGAAGAAGTATACACCTTGACGAACAAGTTGATGCTCGGTGAAGACATAATATGAGTAGTAGTCTAGAGTGTCGGTTTGTCAGTCGTGGTAGGGCAACAAACGTCCTGAAGAATCATCTCTAGCTTCCCCTTTCTCCCATACTTGATAGAACAAAGAATATGGAACATCAAGTTGGGAGAAACAAAAAGTTGAGAGAAATAAGTCGTGGTGAAATAAGGGTTATTGGAGAGGGTGGGGCTCCAGACGGTGCCAGCCATGGAGGGAAATATCGACGATATATCGATATCGACATGGGACCGATATGGGCACCGATATGGCGATATATCCCAATTTCTAGGCATTTTCTTCACAAAGGCTCGTCGATATGGGCGATATTTCGATGATATATCATCGATATATCGTCGAAATATTGTATCGATACGATATCGAAACGATATCGATATCGATACGGTCTTCTATGGTGCCAACGATGCAGGAGGTGCGGCTGTAGCTGCTAGAGCCTTGGGCGACATTTTAGGTGCCGCTGGAGGTGGCAACTGGTGTTGTTGGGGACTCGGACTGCCTTGTGCGAGACCATCGAATCCATGAGCGATGTAGGAGGTCCATCCCCCTCTCCTTGTCAGCAGAGATAGGGCTGGTGTTGGCGGCGGATTTAGGGTATTAGGTTCGATCTAGTACCGTCGCTCTGATACCATGTTGAGAAGAGGAACTAATGAGATGCTTATTCCATCGAGCTAGGGTCTCTTATATAGAGAGAAAACTCTAGAGAGTACAATGGTTGGGAACCCAAAAGGTCACGAGAGATTATGGAACTCGAGGATGACAGAGGGTTATGGAACCCGAAGGGACACAGGGGGTTACAGAACTCGAAGTGTTATACATATAAATGTAAATATAATAACTCTAACACCTATTACCTTTGACCCATCTCATGGGTCATCACTATCATAACCTCTACTTGCCTAGACACATCTTGGTCTGCCAAGATCATGGGATGAATCAAGGTCAAAGGTTATGTCCTATACATTTTAGCATGATGGACATAAGGGACAATGACTTGTGAATAGCACCGCAGTCAATTATTAAGATCAAAATATCTTAATACACCATTAGTTTCTGAAGACCGTTCATAGTTATCAATTACTGATTAAATTAATGGACTAACCGAGTTCTGATACCAATTTGTCACGACCCTAATTCTGGGTCGTCGGATCCTTTATATATCCGGATCTGGTTACTCAACAATAATTCATTCAACTATCACAACTAACATTCAGAAACAGACTGCAATTAAAAATGCTTAGAAAGCAGTATTTAATACTTTTCCATTCACAAAATAAAGTTTACGTGATACATTTTCTCACTACAAGAATTTACATGTACACCAACTGGAAGGAAATACACAAAAAGATTACCAACTATCTTATAGAGTAAAGCTACTGGGGCTAGTTGGATGGCTATTATGTTAGCTTGTTAGATTACTAAAGTCCTTGCGATGGCTCACCGACACTTATTAGGTTTTCCATAAATCATAGGATAACAATTAACGAATGCTAGGTAAAGAAGAGAAAAGCAAACAAATGGTGTAATTTTTCAAAACTTGTTATCATAAAAAGTTTCACTCCTATTCATTAGTTTAAGTCTTATTCCTTTTATTCCACGTCAAGGATTAGTCTAAGGAATTAACTCACCACTATATGGACTCCGAAGTTGTGGACACTCCAGGATTGGAAATTGTGTTGATGTGGTAAGCTTATGCCACTGCACGTCGCCTCAACCAATCCTCCAATACTACCCTGACAATTTCCTTTTATTTTATTATTCAGGATCTCAAACCCTCATCCTGACAAACAAAAGAGCACACTGTCCTCGAGGACTCGGTTGCTTAAAACCTCAGGCTAACATTTTATCATGTATACTAGCTGCTTTAAATATAGGGATATTTACACCCATAACCCTGAGTACTTTCGTAATTACCCCATACCCCCTTGATAATTCATAATTCCGTGAGTAACCCCCGAATAATGCTTAAGTCTTACATGACATAACCCTGTGTTATGTTTCGTTTGAGATACCCATTATATTTGACGGTTTCCGTTAAAAAGAGACAAAATTGCCCTTAATACTCATTCTTATTCTCTCTATCTCCCTCCTCAATTGCATCGTCCTGGCAACATCATTCATGTCCACTTTAACACCGTTGAATCCCCCACCAACGTGATGACTGCAGTAAGGACCAACAGCGGGTGGTGCCCGGTGGTGAGGGACCACTTCACGTAGGAGACCATCCGACCCACGTTATAGACATCGTGGCCAACCGCGTTGACAGCCTCGGTGATGGAGAGGGAGACACTGTGCTGACGCATGATGATGTGGGAGCAGGCGGCGACGAGGACGTCGAACCAATCTCTGGCGCCAAACTCGTCATTGGTGACGTCGGAGACCATCCGGGGGACGAGGATGGAGCGAGAGGGAGGGAGGCCGAGGCGGGAGGAGATATCGTCGATAGTCTGTTGGGATCAGAGGAGTCTCGCAAGACCCCGTATTTCTCTAAGCTGGAGAGGAGAAAACGTTGGATCTCTCTTGGTAGTTACCTTTCTACCGTCAATCTGGGAAAAACGGATCAAGCTCGGAATGGTCGAAGCTACAGAGAATGGGAGGTGGTATGAATCCAAATGGGATGGAACGGGGATTTTGGGGATGTGGGTATTGGAGGGGGGAGGAGAAAAGGCAGAAGCTTTTGGGGTGTGGAGGTTAGGGGAGAGAGATGAGTTCTATATATGCGTTCAAGGGGTGATGAAGGAATGAAGACGAGTTGATAGTTGTGTTCCTTCATTGACCGTTGAAGACAGAGGAAGCACTGTGCTTTGGTGTTCTTGATGATTTCTGGTGCAACGTTTCCGCTCAGATCGAGTGGAGCTCCGACCACGCCGAATTACACGACGAAGGAAGAGGAACGAGGTGGAGGTGGTCAACGCTGTGAGGCGGAGGCCGAAAGGGAAGGGGCTGGAGATGCTGGGAGGTGGAGGGGGCTGGAGGGGGAGGTGGTCGGCCCAAGGGGGGCGCTGGGAGGCACATGGGGTTGTTGGAGGAGGTGGTCGGTGCGGGGATGGGTGCGCTGGGAGGCTGAGGCCCGAGGAGGAGGGAACTGCTGGAGGCGGAGGCCGAGAAGAATTGTGGTCGAAGGAGTAGGCGTGGGTGGGGGTGTCGGGAGGAGGAAGATGAGTTTTCTTTTGTTTTTCTTTTTTTCTTTCTTGTAATTATAACTGTTGGATCTAAGATTGGTTAGATTAACTTTAGGTCTGGTTGAGTTAACTGATTAAAATAACGGAAGGTTATGAGTGTAGGACGGAGCACTTATTCGAGGTTACTCATGTAATTACGAATTATCGAGGGTTCCTTAGGTAATTACAAAATTACTCAAGATTATGGGTGTAAATAACCCTTAAATATATGTTATTGTGATCCAACCGCTATTGAACCACCCGTGCCTCCACATGGCACGACCACATCTTCCGTCGTTCAATCCGAATATATTGGCACTCGGTACCACGCATTGCAAATCATTCATTTCATACGCATTTATCATAACAGGGCAACCGTATACCGCATAGATAGGGAACACCAATACAAGTTCCTTCCGACAAACCTACAGGTTGCATGCTCCACCTGTAGTTCTACTCTTAGTCATTCTTAACGTAAGGCACGATCCTTTTCAGGATCCAGCTCAATACACATTAATTCACATGATGTAATTCTTTCGTTAAATCTTCGATTTACGTAATCATCAACCCTGAGTATAGACTTACATATATATTAATTCCTACATATATATACTCATATTTATGTATATTTTAACTCCCAAAACCTAACTTTCCAAGCCACTGCATCTATTCGATACTGGATATTATTTTAGTAGGAATTACAAAGCAACTTTCATATTTTCTCAAAAATAACCAAATTAATATTCTTCGTAGTGAAGAACATAAAATCAAAAATTTCAACGATCTCATATGAAAACTCATAGCAAAAGAAGCAAAAGAA